>VYZT01064705.1:0-145028 GCA_013400735.1 Pomatostomus ruficeps
TCTGTTTATATATTGATGTGCGCTGTGGTTTGAACTAATCTCTCTTTATTTTCTAAGAATTTCTTGGTTAGGACAGTTGCAAATACCATTAACCTCAACCTGAGAAGTCAAATTTGACTTGTACAGTTAACAAAAGTACTTTTTCCTTAATAGTGTAATGCTCACTCATGTCATAAAATATGTGGCTTGGATGATTTTATTATTTTTATATCAGTTCTACGTAATAGAATATGCAGCCTGTGATGCTACATACAACGAAATTGTCACAATTGAGCGTTTGAGATCTGTGAACCCCAATAAACCCGCAACAAAAGATACTTTTCATAAAATCAAACTGGCAGTTCCTGAAGATTTAAGGCAAATGTAAGTACAAGCGTTTCTTTGTAACTTGTTTCAGAATGTGGGTAACTTCTTAAGCCTGAGACAAGAGGAATAAAAATGCTTTTTACCACTCTAAATTAACTTTTTGAAATATAAGAATGTAAAAAATACAATTATTGATATGGTTATACTTTAAAAATAGAAAAGATGATTTTTAAATTGCAGTTTAGTCCTGGAGGAGAAAACACTTTCTTCAAAATTTTAAATGTTTGTGTGTGGTTACAGATTAAGATTTTTATTCTTACAGCTGTTCAGTGATGTGCACAGGTTGATCTGAATCCATTCTTGGTCAGCTTTTCTTATTTGATGATGGCTCTGGGAATAGTTGAACAATAATGGAACCTCCCAGAGCGTGATACAAAGCCAGCAAGGTTTCTCCTGGACCATGGACATGTTCTCATATAGACGTAGCTCTGAAAGTCAGATTAATACTGACTCCCCTTGTTTACCTTCAGGGCACTTTGTGCTCTTCTTGGGATGCATGTTATTGCCTCAGTGTGGAGTGAGTTATAAGTTCAGGTTAGACTAAAACTCCCTGAAGTCAGTGTTACAGCACACACAAGTTCACTCGCTGGTGAGCGCACACAGGAAACCTGGAGGAGCCAAGCACAGCATGAGATGAGCATAAGGTCCTGCAGGGGTTACAAGGAAATCACACTTTTCCCTGGTTCGTGATTGTTTGAAATTTTCAACTTGCTGATTATAGTGATTATAGCTTTTTAATGTCGTTTTGTTTAACTTGTCATTTTATAGATATCCAGACAGAAAATTCCTGAAATATTTCTAATCCTACTCATGTGAAAACAAATGAAAGAAAAATGAGTAAAACAAATGATAACAGAATAAAGTAACACCTGCTTTAAAAGGGAGAGCTTGGAAATCCTTATTTACATTCTTTGTGTTAAGGAATTATTCTTTTTGGCTGTTAACTGTAAATGCAATGATTACTAATATTAACTTTGTAACATTTTATTCCTAGGTGTGCCAAAGAATCTGCACATAAGGACTTCAAAAAGGCAGTTGGAGCTTTTTCTGTAACATATGATTCTGAAAACCACCAGCTTATTATTTTGGTAAGTACAGACGTCTTACTGCACCATTGGCCGTGGTTTGGTTCAAGAGTCCCTGTGTAAACCACTGTTCTCTTAATTAACAATTCAGTCAATCAACGACGTAACCACCAAGCGGGCGAACATGCTGATCGATATGCACTTTCGGAGCCTTCGCACCAAGTTATCCCTGATACTGAGAAATGAAGAAGCCAGCAAACAGCTGGAGGTATGTTGGTTGCTTTCCCTGAAGTAATTTGAGTAAAACAGATAATAAAACAATCCCTCACGCATTTCTTAGCTGGTAGGATTTGCATTGGGGTGAAAGTCATGATGTACCGATAATAATCTAGGTGTTAAAAAAAGCAGATGCAAGTGTCATCCAACAAAGATGCTTGCAGTCATAGGGCCTGTTCTTTCAGAGACTCCTTTTTATCAGCAGGATTTTGTGGGGGATTTAATACAAATATGTAGACACACATACACGTATTTCTTTCATATTTTGAAGCGTAAAATAATTAGCCATTTTTGCACAAGTAATGCCACGTATTCGGTAGCTTTAAAAATAGATGGGAGTGAATGTCATGGTACTGATGGGCCTAGAACCGGATCTAGCAAAATAACACAGCGAAAATGAGATGGAAGGGGTGAAACTGATGTTGGTAGAATGTATGAAGGGATTGGTCTGTCTATAGATAAAATGTTAGGAAATAATCTTACAGCAGATACAGCTTCTGATATTCCTGTGACTGGTGCGTGGGTGTTGACTGGCAAGAAGCTTGAGTCATACTTGTCCATGGGTAAAGAAAAAAAAAAGGAAAAAGAGTAGGCTAGGAAATAGGGGGTTCTTTATACATGAGAATTAACATTTCTTCATGGTTTTTCTCCTATCTACAAATTAGAAAAAACAGCAACATTTCTGAAAGCTTTTTAGCTGTCAAGGCCCAGAGGTAGCACTCCTGTAATTCAGTTTGACACAGGTGTGTGCCAGCAGTGTTTCTGTCGAGCGAGGTTTCATTCCACCCATCCCAAGAGTTACATCTCTTTGAAGTGGGATGTCATGCAGTAGTTCAGACCTCTGTATCCAGTGGGTACACTCACTGTTACAAGAAGTTTTCACCTCTGTTCTTTAGTATCTTGATTCCTGTGATCCAGAGCCGAAATCCAAGTTTGTTTGGGTTTTGATTTTTCTCAGGATGAAGGATGGACCAATTTTTCCTCATTGGTGTTCCTTACTGAGCACCCCACTGTGGGTCTTCAGTAATCATTCTTCATCTTCCTCCAGAAATGACAATTGTGTGGGCAGTTTACCTCTTGAAGTGCAAAGTATTATTTTGGAGGTGGGAAGAACAACAGCCTCTTTAGAGCTAATTCTTTTTACATGCCCCCACAAATGCATGCACCAACTGTTGTAATTGATTTCTTTCCCAAACTAATCTTGGATTCTTCTTATCATTGTAACACTGAACCTTTTTGCTGCTGTGAAGGTCCCAAACTTGATTTCATTCTCACTAGAAAACCATTGTTGAACTTGAGTTTCTACCTAAGCAGTACTTAAATAATGGTTGTGAGATAAACGTACACAGTTAAAATTTGTGTGACGAAAGTTGGCTGGTATTTTTCATTTTGGCATTTGTGTTTCCTGTCGTTAGAATAAATATAAAATCAATTTCATCTAAAGTGAAAGGAAAAGCTTCAGATAATAAAAATCATACTCATGATTTCTGTTGAGACACTGACATAGTAACAGACTGCATGCGTCCATCTGCAGAAAAAACATTTAGTGAACACTTCAGGCCTTACTGCATTATTAAGAATAGGTTGCCGTTTCCATCAAATAAAGCTTTGTATGTGTCTCATACTCACTGAACTTTAAAAAGTCTGCCACTTCTTTTCTTCTAGCAGTTTTACCTATTCTGTTTTCTGAGTCATTATCACTAGACCAGCTTCTTTTGTTCACTGGATTTTTTTTCTTCCTTTTTGTTGTACCCTCTTTTCTGCGTATTGGCTTCTTGATTTGCATGGCTCTACTTCTCAAATGTGGCTTTAGAAGGTCAAGTAAAATAACCAATTATTTTTTGCTTGCTTTCTTTCCCAGTGGGTGCAACTTCGCTGTTTTGTGTGTCTTTCACATACTAAAAAGCCTGAATTTACAAGTGTTTTGCATTCTGGTTTGTGTTTTACTGTAGCTAAGTAGAATTCAGTCATGGCTACTGTGTGGGTATTAATACGTTATTTGCACAGATGTTTCTTTTTAATGTATTGAAGAGAAGTAGAATACAGAATTTCTGATGTTTAAATAGAACACACTTAGTAATAATTTGCAGAAAAGCTGATGATGTTTTAGTGCAAGCAGTACAACTGTGGTTTGACTGTCAGAGCAAGGTCCTCAGAGATGATGTAGCTTCATCTCTTCCACATATTGTAGATACCAACTGATCATTCTCTTGGTCCTCCTGTTCTTTCCTCTTACTTGGCTGTCTCTAAAAGATGCCAACTAGTAAATCAGCATTTGGATTATCTGTTAAAATGTAGAAATGTGAGCAATTTAAAAAAGTTTTGCCTCCCCAGTTGTCTGCAGTGTTGCTACTGAAGTGCTTGACAGGGCTCTCAGAGTATCTGAAGTGTTTGGTGACACTTGGATACTCACACCACTGTCTGCTGTGACCAGTTCTTTCAAAGAGTGATTTAACACCAGGTACTTATCAACAGCTTTAAGCAGGATCAGGTCAGAAAGCAGGACCAGTTTAGCTGGGACAGTACAAGGCTTGTTGTGGACACTTCCTTGACATTTTCTCAACATCTGTAGGGTCTCATTTTGCTGATATTAAACTGCAAATTTGAAGTGTGCTTGTGTATGTCTTGACCGTAGTTACAGCTTTGATTGCAATGTAGGAACATGGACAGGATTATATATCTTGACTTTTATCTTGTTTCTTCCTTCAAAACACTCTTTCCCTAAGAAATTACCACAGTTGGAAGTTCTCTATCTTCCCATAATGCATTAAACTATTGTTCCTTTCCTGTATTCTGTTGTGCTCACACTTGTGAGTACTCAGTATGATCCTTCTGTCTTGGTAGATGTGTGATTCCTGGATGAAATTCTTAACATATTTGTTTTCTAAATTCAAGCCGGTTTTTTGCTGTTATGCATAGGCATGGATTCTTCATTTTCTTAAATGCAGTAGATATCCACAGTTACTCTGGTTTATGTATAATTTTGTGTCAGTGGTTGAGTTATTACTGTTTCCCCCACTTGTTGAAATTGGTGCCGTTTTTTTCTCAGACATCATAAGGTTTGCTTTAATAATGACCATGGTTCCTATTTTACTGCCTTATGAGTGCTGCCTCACCTAGTAACACCTGATAGCTGTAGCTATTAAAAGGGTAATTCAAAATAGAGGTGTCAGCACAGCTAGAGGCCAGCCATATGTTAATATTTAAAAGACTTCTGAAGGAGACTCTTCAGTGTTTTTGAAGCTAAAATAAGTGCAAAAGAAGGATTGATTAAATAAAAAATAGGCTAAGCACCTGATTGAAAAATAGGCTTGAAATTTATGTTGATTTCTCTCTCCAGTGTACTGACAATCAAAGGGAGCTGACGATAGGTTTTTCTTCAGAGTTCTAGGCAACTGGCATCCCGGTTCCATGAACAGTTTGTTGTGCGTGAAGACCTAATGGGTTTGGCCATTGGCACTCATGGTGCCAATATTCAGCAAGCCAGAAAAGTCCCTGGGGTGACTGCCATTGATCTTGATGAAGATACTTGTACATTCCATATTTATGGAGAGGTGAGTTTCCTTTATCATTTCAGAAAACACCTGAAAGAAACAAGCAAACAGAAACCTTGGGGAAATTAATCTTGTTCCTTGTACATCCGTCTGTTGCAGGATCAAGATGCAGTGAAAAAGGCAAGGAGTTACCTTGAATTTGCTGAAGATGTCATACAAGTCCCAAGGAATTTAGTAGGTATGTCACTTCTGGAGGCTGCCTCTGTCGTAGGAAGGGACAAGGCCTTCTGAGAACTGCCCTGAACAAAAGCAATGTGCTGCTGATGAAGAACAAGGCAGAATAGTTTCTGGATTGAGCCAGAGAATTAATTACTTCCTCCAAACATGTCCAGAGATTACTTCAGCTCTAGAAGAGATGAATCTGCAGTCTCACATTTTCCTAGTATATTTTGAATAATTTCTTTGACTTACGTTTGTCTTTTTTCCCTGTCCTTTACAGTAGGTTTAGAAGCAGCGCTGTAGGATGAACTAGGAGTTAGGTATCAGCGATGAAGAAAATAGCCCAAAGAAAATCTGAAATCCTTCCATTGCCAAACACTAATAAAAGTCCTTAAGAACACATGCAGCCCTTGTGAATGTGGAGAAATGTTTTAATGAGCTTCTGATGCTACAAAGCAAAATAAAAATACGGGATTTCATTCAGTAGATCAGAAAAGAGCAGAGAAAATACTTCCTGGTATAACATAGCCCTAAAAGCCAATGCTTTAATGGGTTGTCATGTAGTGTATGAAAGCTGGTGTTGAAGCAGTGTGAAATTCTGCAATGGGACAAGTACAAAGAACGTGGCAACTCAGCTCTGGAATCGATTAAAAGCAGTAGTTTTCCCTTCCCTACTCCCTCTTGATTCTACTGGTAATAAGGAAAAATGATAAGCTGCCATCATTATTGTAATTTGAGGTCTTAAAGTCTGTTTTTGTTTAGAACTTAGCAATTATATGTTTTCAGCAGGTTTTCATTTCTGCTCTTAATTCTTGACCTGGATCCTTTAAAATACAACTTTGGCTGAACCCTGTGTTATGTCTGAAATAAGATATGTTCAATAATTTGACCTTTTAAACTCCTATTAATTCGCTTTAAAAATGCAGGCGGCTTTTATATATACACATACATATATACACACACACACACATATATATATATAGACATGGGTTTTTTTAATCTAAAGAAAATGCAAACAACAGGCTTTTTCTATTTAATTATATTTTTAAAAAATTCAAACTGAGCAAAAAAACCCAAACAAAGGAAAAAATCCACCCAAGAGGTTACTTATTTTTTAAAGACCATATGGAATTTTTTATTTTAAAATATTTGTGTTTGTTGCCAGATCCTAACAAAAACTTTGATTGGAGCAACTGATGTAAGTTGTGGAGATTTGGGGGATTTTGTTTGGTTTACTTGACTTTTTTTTGAATCATTACCAAGGCTTTTTTACATTTATTGGTAAGCTGCTGTTACATTTGCCAGTAATATATAATGAAGTGAAGTACGGAGAAGTGGTCTTTGACACTCAGAACTCCCCTTGTCATCGAGGAGGAACTTCCTGGCTGTATTTTGTCATGTTTTCTGCAAATATTCATGCTGGAGAAACTGAAACACAAAAATGAGAATTAATTTAGCTTTGAAAGATAGGAACAATAGGAGTCTGTTGTGACTAAAGGGGGTGTTTGACTTGTTCTTCATGGATTAGTTGTGTCACACAAGCAGGAGCTGTTTTGCACCTGGGGTTTTTTACCTCTGTTTTAGTGATGTGCCTATGAAAGAAGATCATGTTTGAAGTTTTCCAGCAGTTTGGGTTTTTTTCTGTTACGTGCAGAAAACATCTTTGACTTCACTCTTTTAAGTGTTTCTTGAAAGGATGTGTCCCTCCCTGACCATGGCCCAAGCAGCTTCGCGTTCCTGCCAGTCTGTAGGCAGCACATTGTTCTGCTGAGATTGGAGAGAACTCAATTCCCATTTTCGTTGTCTCACGCTGAAATGTCTCCTTCAGATGATACGTGTCTGCAGTACTGGCACTGGAGTATAATTTCTTTCCATTTTTATCTTTAACTTCTTAGCGAATTATAAACTACTGGCAAAAATGTCTGAAAAGCTCAGTTTTAGAGAATTTTACATCTGCCTCAAACAGTATCTTTGGTAGTATTTTATCAACTAAAATTTTGTAAATTAAGTTTTGCTCACACAGGAAGTAGTTACAGCAAATGTTAGGGCACTGTAAAAGGATTTTTTTGTTTGTTTTGCTTGGATATTTTAAATGCAAGCAGCAATGTTTGTAATTCACTGAAGTTATTTTAAACCTACCAAAGCAAAGCCAAATAAGCGTTTAAGGGACTGAATATTTCTGTGATCAATATGTGTTATAAGTTAACATCAGCTAACAAGCTATATAGACGTTTTAGTTCGTGGCTTCTTAACTAAATCTTTATTGTAGAGGATTAAGGCATTTTGGTCAAGTTCTTGCACTGGTACTTCAACAGTCTTGTCTAATTAGGGTATAGCAATACTCTCAGGTTTGGGGAAAAACCATAAAGGTGGAATGTTCTGTATGTTCTTTCTGTAGGAAAAGTAATAGGAAAAAATGGAAAACTGATTCAGGAGATAGTGGACAAATCTGGCGTTGTAAGAGTGAGAATTGAGGCTGAAAATGATAAAAATATTCCACAAGAAGAGGTACGTTTTCAGTTAATATAATTTTTCTTTATTTTAATTGGTTATATTCTACCCAATGATAAAATAAATTTTTCCTTGCATCTTCATAGTGGTAAGATAAAGTGTTGATTAATGTGTTTTCTGATGGATTCTATCTTTTCCTGTTAATGCTGAGGGGCATTTTTATATAAATGTGGCTTATCTGTGTTAGAAAAATGCTTTGTAAAATTTATTGGTGGTGCACCTTCTTGGAGATTTCATGTTGTTCCTGTTGGAAGCAATGACAATTCCCAGCATGTGCTGGGCTGTAAATCCATATATATGAAGCTTGCTGCTTTCATTCATTGATCTACTTTGAGTTTGATTTCTTAGGTTTTTACCTGGTTTAATTTTTCATTGGCAATTTCTTACGTTGAAATGAAAAACTTGTGCTGTATGTTCAATCTCCCTTTTAAAAAAACACTGCCTGGGTTCACAATAGCCTGTAAATTGTACCCCAGAGAAAAAGTGAGCATGAGCATTGTGAAGCTGCAGGTTTGCACAGGCAGGCTGTCAGCCTCGCACAGGGCCTGAATGAAGTCTCAGACATTGTCCTTTGAGGTGCTGCTGTGTGGGGCTGCAGTGAGGGGCGAGGTTGCAGGATGAAGGTGTTAACATCTCAATGCAAAAATACTCCCAGCAGTTTCGGCTGTGAAATGTGCTTAAAGAAAACTGAACTGCCTTTCATTTACCTCAAAATCCAAGTAGGTACCAGTTAAGAACCTTTGCTACTTCAGATAGGATATGAAATATGGTTTCTGGAACCCTTACGTTCTTGCTTGAGGAGTTACTTCCTCTTCTGTTTTATCCCTGTAAGACTTTCTGAAGTAATCACACACAATCCAATTTCCATCTTTCTGTACAGAGTGGCTAAGCAATTAAGTACGGGTTTTTTACTAGTTTTACATCTATCTAAAAAGGTAAAATGGTCAATACTTAGACTTCAAAGTTTCACTAGTCTTTCATATTTCGTTTTTAATGATAAATTTCTGCAGCATAAAACGGAGTTAGTTTAATAAGCAAAAGGGTGTTGCTGTTGCTGCAGGCTATAGAATCACAGAAGGGTAAAAGAGCAGGTACTCATGGCTGCAGGGAGCGTCTGGCTTCCTTTTTTTTAAATTCTGACTTGAAAAAGCTGATTTACTTACATTTTTCTATCTAAAACGCAGCTTTTAAGGTTTATCTTCAGAGGTCTTTTTTACCTGTCAAGCTCTGCATTCATACTTCTGTTTTAGCTGTTAATGGCATTTCTGACACTGGCATTGCTTGCACTGCTCTGTGTGTTAGTTGTGTTACACCAGGTGCCATACAGAAACCTGAGATCAGACTCTAACAGGTAAGAGTTAGTACTTGTCAATTGAATGCAGTTTTATTTCAGCTATGAAATACAAATAATCTGCCTGTGTGTGAATTTGGATATTCTACTACTTCTTGTAGTAGAACAGTATTAAATTTTAATACAGCATTTGGTTCTTTTTATGCGACTGCCCGTTAGTTTCAGGTGCAGTTTTATACATCCCATAATTTTATAACAGGCTATCTTCAGGCTTTTCATATTTTTAAAATGAGGTAGGTACTGTTTGTTACAGTAATATATATTATTTTTATTTCTAAATTTATTATGCACGTAAGGTCTGCTCAGTATTCCCCACTGCAGCCAAGCTGAACGTAGGGACTTTTTCTTTGAAGACAAAGATGAGGTTCAATAAATAAGCACTTTGGTGCTTTTGTATGCCTGGAATTGCTTGACGTGGTTACCAGCTCATATTCTTAATAGTGGCATTGTTATACCTTGAATCCACTGCCAAAAGCAACAGCAAGCCATTTCCTTAAATGCCCTTTTAAATCATTTGCCTTGTCATCTTTTAATAATTGATACTGTGAGCCAGTTAATGCCAGTTTAGTAGAAATTTCGCTGCTCTTTATCAGGTTGTATAAAATATTTATGAAACTTAAAATACCCCAGATAATAAAACATTGCAGTCAACACTGCCTGTGGCTAAAGAATTTCCAATGCTGATGAAAGTTAGTGTTGAGGTTCCTTAGGACCGGAGAACTGTGTATATGTTACTGTTCCTGGTTCCTTAATGTACGTGTGTAAGGTCTAACGTAAGGGGTTTGTGTGTAAAAGAAAGGGAAGAGGGGACAAAACCAAACAAGACGTCAAAAGTCGAGGCAAATTACATACTGGCCACTCTTGGAGAGCCTCGGCATGCTGTGCTTTTATTTTTTGAGACATTTGTATCTCAAATCATTTCACTTCTGCAGCAAACCTTCCTTTGGAATGCAGTTCTGTGAGGGCTGTGTGTACAGGGAAAGTGAAAAGCTTTGGAGGTAATGGTGAGATGGCAGAACAGTGTTTGAGGTCACGCAATAGGGACACCAGGCTCTGGTCTGCAGGGGCGTGGGCTTCAGCGGCTCCGTGGTGGAGATGCTCAGGTGAGCTCTCCAGTGCACAGTGAAGCTTCTCGAGCCCGGCTGAGGCTGCAGCTGCTGGACCAGCCGGGTTCTCTCCTTGGGTCTGTGTGGGCTGTGCTCGCACCTCTGAAATGCTGCAGGACCTGTCATAGTGTCAGGAGTTTCGGTGTGGAAATTGTCCTTGTATTGCTAAGGTTTACTTTGTTTTCCACACCCAGTGAGGCCCTTTTTAGATAGATTTTTTTCACCTGCTCTGGCTGCCTAAGTTAATCTTTATGTGTTTGGTCTCCAGATATCATCATGTCAGACTTCAGAATTCCCAGATTTATATTTTCCACATATTTGTTGAATCGTTTAACATGCTTGAAGGGTAGAAGAACTGTAAGTTAGAAATCATCACCTGAAGTGCTGACTCCTTCTTGAATATCTTTTGGCTTTCTCTTTATAAGTGTGGAGATCTTCAAGAAGGATGAGGTTTTGTTGTATGACACAATATTAATTAGATTTACTTTTTTAAAAGATCAAAGGTAGACCAAAAGCAGCTGGTGTGAGAGAATGGATGCGATCAGCAAAGGTGGTATTGTTTTGAAGGGAGAAAATGTGAAGTGTTTTAATTTGACTCTTTTTCACTTGTTCAGAAACGTAAATGTTGGGATTATGATGCAAATGATCTAAATCTGCTTACTTAAAAAAGCTCTTTGCATAAAGGGAATTAGACTACACTATCTAGTCAATATCAGAATTTAAATGTACTGCTGTCTCACTTCTTAAGTTATGCTTCTGCATGGTGTTAGAATTGTTTTCAAGTTTTACAGTAATAAGTTTGGTTCTCTTCAGAATCAATGCCTAATCAATAACCAAGGACTATTGTTACTGTGTTTTAGGGCATGGTACCATTTGTGTTTGTAGGAACCAAGGATAGCATCACTAATGCAACTGTTCTTCTGGATTATCATCTTAATTATTTAAAGGTGAGGATAATGATGCTGCTTTACCACATTTTTTTTATCAATACTTAAGATGGTAAGTATGATGATAATCTGTTCAAGCCCTGAGGCTGTTGAAAAATTGGTATTGTGACAGGTTTTCTGTCTAAAAATGGAATGTTTTTAATAAAAGAATAATTTGTGTGAAGGATGGGATGACAAACAACGTTTTTTTCAGAATGCAAATTACAAAAGAGTAAGAAAATAAAAAAAATCTACCTCAAAAAGTGCTGCCAACTTTATATAGGAGGGAGTAGTCAGTCCTTCATGCAACTGCAAAGCAAACAGCTTTCCTTGCAGAATCTTGTATAGAGTGGGCATTTTTTTTTAATGCAAAAACATTGAACTACTTTTTCTGTAATGAACTGACATTTCAGGGGATTTTTTTTTATTTTTTGTAGGCAGTTCAGCTTTATTTGTTGTGTCTGCCTCTTGGCTCTGTAACTTCTCCGGTGGTCTGTGATGCGTGGTCTGTTGTACAGGGAGCAAAAAATACGCCCCGTTATTGCTTCCAGTTACTTTTGGCTGTGGTGGTTGTGGCCAGGTGCCCAATCTAATGGCAGGGCCAGATCTAACAGCAGAGACAGCTTTGAGCTCATTTGATTCAGTAAAGTCTTGCATCTCTTTTGAAGCCTTCAGACCATTCATGATCTGAGACATATCCAGTCAGTGCAGTAGCTATCAGTGACTCTTTTAGAATGCCAAAATTTCTATACGTTGTTAAACTTCTCAGTACACGTAATCTAAGAAGCTAGGAGAAGAAACAACACATGTTTTCTTACCTACTCAGTCACTTTACCTTTTAATCCTGGTTTTGTCCGTGTCCTGAAGCAGAGGTACAGCAGCTCTGCAGCTGTAACAGAGTGGAGGCAGAGAAGGACCAGATAAAAACGAGTACTAAAAATCAAGTTCCTTTCTTGCATGCTCACTATGACTTGAGAAGATATTTCTGGTTTAAACTTTTTGGCTGCCTAAAATGGGTATTTGCATGGGAGTCGGTACATAAATGGGTACTGACATGTTAATGGACAGTGTTTAGTAGCCCAGCAATTTTATTTTAGAGTGATCAGTTCATTGTCAACTATGGTCACTTTATGGTAGTGCTCTCCAACCTTCCTGACCGTAAGGTCACAAATAAATGTTCATCAGTCTAGGTGATAACTACTGGATAGATTCTTATCTTGGAGGTTTTATCTTGGCCTTCTCATTCCATTAAACACAAACACACAAAATGTTGTTATCTTAGTGGCCTGTTGCCTTATGATTCAGAATAATGTCCTTCAGTTCACTGACAAGAAGTGGAATGGACTTGTTCTTCTAAGATTTTCATGTTTTCATGCCTCCAGGCAGATTATTAAGGCAACTTTTCGTAAAGGTACATAATAGTGCATCAACATCAAATGTATCATATCAACTCCGAGTCGTGAATTTCTCTATAAAAAGAAGGCAGACTTGGCTGGAGTGACTGTAGTGAATTGTCAGGATCTTTAGAGGAAAGACTCATACCAGGATTCACAGCCCCAGACTGCAGGAAGGTGAACTTTGGCCTGTTCAGGGAGATCCCTGAACTTGGAAGAATCCCATAGGATACACTCCGAAAAGGAACAGAGGTTTGGAAGAGCTGGCTCTTAAAGCATCACCTTCTCCAAGCTCAGGAATAATCCATGGTGATATGCAGGGGGTCACACAAAAGTAACAGGAGGCCTGCAGGGATCAACAAGGAGCCTGTGGCTAAATTAATATAGAAAAAACAAGGACACAAGGAGTAAAGTAAGGATAGGTGACTCAGGAGGAGTATGAAGACACAATCTGAGTGTGCAGGGATGAGTTTGAGAAAGCTGAAGTCCATCTGGAGTTGAATATGACAAAGGATGTGTAGGGGAACAGGAAGGGCTTCTAGAGGTATATTGGCAGCAAAAGGAATACAAAGAGAATGCAGGCCTGCTGCTGGATGGAGTAGGGAGCTCGCTCACAGACGAGAAGGATGAGGTGCTGAATGTCACCCTCAGTTTGGTTTTTTTATTTGTAAGATTTGTCCGAAGGAACACCAGCCCCCTGATACCAATGGGAGAGTCTGGAGCAACGAAAACTTTGTCTTCCTAAAGGAAGATTGAGTTAGGGAACATCTTAAGGGGGAGAGGAGGGATGTACACCAGGTCAGTGGGACCTGATGGGGTGCATCCCTGAGTGCAGCGGGGTCTTATCGAAGTCCTAGCTGGACTAGGAGGCCTGCAGAGGACCCAGTATCACAATGACACTTCCATCAATAGTTTTTTCCCTAATTAAAGAAAAAGGAAAGGTGTTTGCCACTCTGCTGTGAGCTAGATAGCATCTGACACTGGCAGAGGTACTCCGTGAATCTGAGTTGTTGTATCTCTTTTACCTGATTGTGTGTGGTGAGGGTGCTGCATGCTGGTGCCTCTGTGCCTGAGTTACAGCACTTTGCTTTCTGTGCTTTTGTGCTTCCTCCCATCCCTCATACTGTTCATTATATAGAGTTTAACAGCAGAGTGCCTTTTTATGGAACAATACTATTACATCAGAATTACTTAATAACTTTGATATTTGTTATGTGCAGCAGTGTAAGAAGCTTGTGTTCCGATCTGAGTGCTTTTTCTTGATACATGTTTTAAACAAACCTAAACTTGTCAGCTGTGCCATAGGGAGAATTGTGTTGGTAGCAAACAGATTTGAACATTTGAGTGTCTTTCTGTTAAACAAGTTATTCTCAAAGCTGAGTTGCTGTTTGAGTATTAAATAGATGATCAGTTGCAATACTTCAGTGTTTTTCTTTCTGAGACCTGCATGGCTGCACATGCAGATGGTTAAACAGTGGCTGTCCATGACTTGCTGGGTTTGTGTTTGCCCAGGAAGTGGACCAGCTGCGTTTGGAAAGATTGCAAATTGATGAGCAACTGCGACAGATCGGAGCTACTTCGCGGCCCCCCCCGAACCGCACGGATAAGGACAAGGGGTACATGACTGACGATGGGCCGGGGCTCGGCCGCGGCAGCCGGCCCTACAGAAACCGCGGGCACAGCCGGCGCGGGCCAGGCTACGCTTCAGGTAGGCACCTGCAGGTCTCACTCTGGCCTGGTGGTCTCCTGATTTCTTGAAAAGACTTAGAGCTGTTAAAAATGCAGTTAATATTGAGTATTAATCTCTGAAGATTATATAGAGCTTTATGCGGTAGAAAATACTCTGAAGTGTAGTGCTTTCCTGTAATCTACACTCATTTCCATGCGGTTCCTACTTCTTACAGCATGCCCCTGTCTTCTATATTACGGAGCATATGTAGCTATTCCCTAACACCTTAGGGCAAGGATTGTTATTTTATCTATATTTTGAACAATCCCTAGCAATAAAGTCTCAGTTTGCATTTAAGCCTGTGTGAGTCTATCTAATGTAAATATTTATAGGTGAAAATACTATGTAGCTCAATTTACAGAAAAGCTATTTTCCTCATATTAAATTGAACTTCTGTGTTTTTACTAGAAGACCATAGTCACCAAAATAGTGTGTTCGTCTTTGAAACTTTGGATAATTCACTAATGAATAGTTTTCCAGATTGTGCTTCTTCAGAGCAATCTATTACTCGATTATCCATAATGTAGGCCAGCTGCTGTTTGTCCTGACTGAAAGGCCTATAGTGCAAACGTTATAAGAAAGTCTTGGCTTACGTTCTGCATAATACAGATTGAATGGTTTTGTGATCTTTACTACTTTTAGAAGATGTGAACTCACCTTGCTAATAATACGGGTTATAGGGGGGAAAAATGGGGAAAGAAGCAGCTTTTGGCAATAAAGGTAATCTGTTAATTGGAAAAATTGTAATGGCCATTTATTTGATTTGATACATTTCTAGCATTTTGACTTTGTTCTCTGCTTTTGTAGTCTGTTACAGGCTATTTCATGATGGAATTTTTTTCTTTTCATAGATGAATTGCAGTGGTGAGAGGAGACAGGACAGGTTATATTCAGAACTTTCAGTTTTAGAAATATGGAGGAGTCTAGTCTATTACACTTATGTTTTACTAGACTTTTATTGCATTTTATAGTATGTTCAATAACCTGTTGATATACTGCTGTATAAACACCATTTTAAGCATGTGGCACACTTAAACACACAACTAACTTTTATTAGTCTCTCTCGAATTTTGAAGCAGTAATATATGTTGTGCACCTTTCTGTATTATGTGGTAGAGGTCGGGAGGGAAAAAAATCCCAAAACTGTTTATTAACAAAACAAAGAAAAAATTTTTAAAACATATACATTTTGCATTCTACTCTAGTAATTTCATGCTAAGCTACACTGGCGTGTTTGGATTTTTTTCATCCTCTTGATAGGAACTAATTCTGAAGCATCAAATGCTTCTGAAACAGAGTCTGATCACAGAGACGAGCTGAGCGATTGGTCAGCGGCGCCGGCGGAGGAGGAACGGGACAATTACCTGCGCAGGGGCGACGGGCGGCGGCGCGGCGGCGGTGCCAGAGGCCAAGGCGGACGGGGCCGCGGGGGATTCAAAGGTAAACGGAGATCCTAAAGCAAACCCACCTCTGCCAGCTGCTCCTTTTCCCCTCTGCTCCAGCCTCCCCACCTGCTGGCCTCTCCTGACTTCACTGTGTCAGCCTTTTAAATGGAGTATTTTGGTTTGGGTGTGTTGAACGTCGAGCAGAGGGGAATAATTATTTTTGACCTACTTTATTTTGGGAGAGTTTTCTCTATCATTTGTTTTCCTAAAATGCCTCTTGACTCAAGTTTGTGGCCTGTGCCATCACGCATGGACATCAAGGAATCAAATTCTAGTTTGTCAGTAGATAGATAAAAATCTTTTAAGATCTGTATTACTCATTCAGCTGTCCATATTCACATCATCTTGTATTTGATTTTCATGGAAAAGGGTAATATTGTGATTTATGTGTTTAGTGGAAAGGGCCAGGCAAAAGTGAGATGGGAGAACTTTGAAAAGTTAAATATATATATTTGAACATAATAATGTTTCATTATATTTATTTGTTTAAATATTTTCTTCTACAGCTCTGCTTATTTCTTGAAATGCTTTTTGAAAGTATGGGTGCTGCTTAGTAAGATTTTTTTGTAAGAAGGTGATGTGTAATTTAGGAAGCTTATAAGCCATTAAAAATGTGAAGATATTAAATACCACTGATTGTGTACCTCTCTTCTGTGGTTAATCACCTTGAGAAGTGCTTTTTCTTCTGTCAGCAATCAGGCTTTTTTAAACTGTGATGTTTTTAAACACTGAGGTTTTGTCTACATTATCACCAAGAAAATGAGAATATTTTCTCCAGTCATTCTTGGCCCAAAGTTTAAGAACTGTTATTATATGTTAGTGCTAATATTTGTTCATGAGACAGAAAATTGTGAAGTAATTCTGTATTGT
Organism: Pomatostomus ruficeps; assembly: GCA_013400735.1. Lineage (NCBI taxonomy): Eukaryota > Metazoa > Chordata > Aves > Passeriformes > Timaliidae > Pomatostomus > Pomatostomus ruficeps. The sequence continues at coordinate 16,713 of VYZT01064705.1, forward strand.
GCTCGTGTAGAATTTAAGTGGAAGAAGATCATGTCTTTGTTGAACAACTCAGTTCTTTAATTCTGCTTCCAGGCAATGATGAACAGTCACGAACAGACAACCGCCAGCGTAACTCGAGAGAGGCAAAAGGGAGAGCAGCAGACGGATCTCTTGAGGTAACTTTGCTCATGTGGGAAGGCTGGACTGTTAAAATTGCATTAATGTCGTATAGGAGCATACAGTATATTCAAGGTTGCATGTGAGACAGTAGCCTTGTGAGTCCAGATTCTTTAACTCCCTAATCACATCTACAGAAGTTGTGTTACAAAACGACGCATGCTCAGGACTCTGAATAGATCAACCTGTGTAAGATGCAACTTTGTAATGCCATTTAGCTCTGTCTGGTGAAAAACTGATAACAAGTCCCAAGGATTTACTAACCAGCTTGATTTCAGCCTTTGTTCTTACTGGTGTTCTGGTTTTAGCTTTTCTTTCTTGCTGTGATGAGTACTGTTGTCTGTCTTCTATGTACCTGAGGGAAGAAAATCTTTAACACTTATAAAGAGAGAGTGTGTTGTAGCCAGAATCCTCAGAGTAAGAAAGATCAAACTACCTTCGCTACTAAATGGAGCATTTGCAGTTGAAGGCTATTCAGTCTAGAAAGTAAGTTAAAAGTGCACATCAAGAAACCTTTCAAGTAACAGATTTGTTTCATAAAGCTATCAGGCTGATACTTCCCCACATGGAAACTGTTCCTGCTTCAAATGATAACTTGCAAACCTTCTACAATCTCTTACCACATAGGATGAGTTATGTTGGGAGGAAGGAACGCTGAGCAGCTGCAAGCTGCTGCCTCTGCCTGGTGTTACTGGGAGTCCTGGTTCCCCCGGGACAGACACGACTCCTGGCTTGGTTTTTAGAAAGCCTGGTTAAGAATGGGGCAGAATTGAACCAGTGCCCAGATGCTTGGTTTTCCAAGTGGGAGTGCTGAACTTAAAGGTGTAGTAATTGAATATGCATCTGAAATGCAAGCAATTAACGCAGCAAAACAATAAATAAATTATGGCCATATAAGTTTTATAATTAATAATTTTATGAGTTTTATAATTAATAATTTTATAATTAATTAGTCATTAACTTAAAAAGTTAGAAGTAGGCAGTGAGGAGTTGTGGTGCTGAAAATAAACCATAGGGCACTTAAATCATGGGGCATTTATCTTTTGCTCCAAGATCTGGATACAGTGACGTTACAAGAAAGTAAGGACTTGCATGTTGCTGAAATCTGGCTGATCAAGTTGTAAAAATCTTATGTATGAAAGAATAAGCATTTACCCCCTTTACAAGCACAAAAATTTGCTTTCAACATGCTTTCTTGAAATTTTTTTTATGACCACTTGAAAAGGCTGCAGAAGTCTTTTGGGTGTATTAAATAGATGTCTTTTTTTCAGATTCAAAAAAAGTCTGAGTAGATTTTTTTTTTGAGATTCAGAAAAGCTGCCATGAAATGACACTATGTCTTTTGGGGGCTCTTGGTATAAAAAGAGTAGGAAGTCAAATTCCTGGAAGTTGAAATGATGTTTCAGAGATCCATCTGATATTCAACTCTTTCTTGCATAAACACACTGGAAATTTTTCTCTTCGCTTCCAAGGCTAGGGAGATGGGAGAGAACTTTTTGGGTCACAGGTATGTGGCATTTCTGAACAGAAAAGAATTTCCGCCCTCCTCTGCAGCTGGATACATTTAACACAGCCAAGAGGGGCTGGCACTGTGTGCTCCTCCCAGAAGGCCAAGGTAGCGAACGCCCAGGGGTGGAGGAAGGAGGAGAATGCTTTATATAACTCTGAATTGTTCCAGATCAGAATTGACTGCAATAATGAAAGGAGTGTCCACACTAAAACATTACAGAATACCTCGAGCGACGGCAGCCGGCTGCGCGCGGGCAAGGAGCGGAACCCGAAGAAGGAGAAGACGGACAGCGCCGATGCCCAACAGCCGCTGGTGAACGGAGTCCCCTAAACTGCATAACTCTGAAGTCATATTTCCTATACTGTTTCAGTAATTCCTATTCCATGTTAGAGAAACTTGTTAGGCCAAAGACAAATAGTAGGCAAGATGGCGCAGGGCATGAAATGAACATATGTTCTCTGTTAGCCTTTTTTAACATCAACAGTATGCAGTTGTTTTCAGAATAAGAAGTTATTCAAATATTTGCATAAAAATACCTGAACTTCCGAAAATCGCTTCCAAGTACATATTGCAGTTCAAACGATGAAAGATTCTTTTTTGTTTGTTTTAAAAATACTGAGCTGTGCATTGGTAAACTTTCTGTTCAGTTGTACCATTTTAACACATCGGGTCAAATTCACTGCTCAATTTCAATTTTCAGAATAAATAGTGTTTGCAGTAATCAAATTGGCTTCTGTTTTCAATCTAACTTACCAGTTCTTCATGAAATGCTATGTCGTTTTATGTCCTGTGTCAGTTCACATTCTGGTCCACCTTTTTCAATATTTTGGTGGACCCTGAAATCTGTGTGATGTAACAATTGTCATTTTCATTAGCAAAAAAGTTGTATGATCTGTGCCTTTTTTATATCTTGGCAGGTAGGAATATTATATTTGGATGCAGAAATCAGGGAAGATGAGTTGGTAACACTAAATGTAAAATATATGTAGCAATCCTTGTCAGACGTTAGTACTTTATAGACAAGTGCATGCTTTCCATAATTTTTTCCTTACATAAACATTCAGTTAGGCAGTTATAAGAATAGGAAATTTATTTTGCACTGAAGATTTGGCAAATAGTGTTATCGAAAAAGGGGTGTAATTTTTTTCTTTGTAGGCAGTACAGAAGCTTTTTTTTTAAAAAAAAAAAATTTACAAAAAAAATCTTTCCATTGTGGAAAACTAAAACTCATTGTTACTGAGGGAACAAGTGTAACATGTTCACAAGCTAGTAATGTGTGCCTGCTGTTTGGCCAGATGACCAGCCTAAAGCATTGATGGTTTTCATCCTCCCAAATTTTTGAATTGCTTATTTAATTTTGGGGGCTATTTCAGGAGGGGTAGGAAGAAAGTCACCCCATGTCCTGCCCTGGCAAGTAGCGATAACAGTAATCAAAAATATTGAAGGTAAAACAAAAGTTCTTCATATTTTGAGCTGCAAGGTCCTAATTAGTAGCCAATATGAAGGTGTCACAGAATTTGATCCAAAGTACAGCTGTACACCAGGGAAGGGTGGGAAGTGGTGGGAGGAGCTGTGCTTTTTTTCATTTCTGATCACACATTAAACTTACTGGGCACAACTGCATAAGGACCTTCATTTTAGTCCATTTTTACTCAGATTACTCCAGAAGGAGAGCCACTGTTCATGTACAGAATTGTACAAACTTGACCTTGCCTCTGATGTATTTTGTGAGTTTTGTTTCTTTGCTTTCTTCATTCTTTTTTTTTCCTTGCATACAGGTGAGCATACTAAAACTGGCAACGAACTGCACATGATTTAACAAATATAAAAATGTCTTAAAAAGTATTGCCAAACATTAATGTTGATTTCTAGTTATTTATTTTGGGAATGTATAGTATTTGAAAACAGAAATTGGTACCTTGCACACATCATCTGTAAGCTGTTTGGTTTAAAATACTGTAGATAATTAACCAAGGTAGACTGACCTTGTAATGTAACTGCTCTTGGGCAATATTCTCTGTACATATTAGCTACAACAGATTGGATTTTATGTTGACATTTGTTTGGTTATAGTGCAATATATTTTGTATGCAAGCAGTTTCAATAAAGTTTGATCTTCCTCTGCTAACTGATGTTGATGCAATCCTTACGAATGATTGCTTTAAAAAATCTCAACTGACAGAGAGTAGAAGGTGTTTCTTTGTTTAGACTTTCCTGTAGCCATTGTTTATTTACACATTTTAGAGAAGTCTCAAATATGACCAGTTCCCAAAACCACAGCACACACTGCTCGAGAAGCCCCACTCTCCTCGTGGAACGGTGCAGTCCCCGCCGAGTGGTCGTGCTTCAAGCACTCCCTTCTCACGTTCATTGCTTGAGGTCCCTAAGGTGCTAACCCGGGTAAATGTGAAATGACCAACCCACAGTCTGAGTAATTGGCTGCATTCCATTTCCAGGTGGGTTTGGGGGTTATGACCTTTTCCAGTATTTGTGTACTTAACATACATCCCTTTCAGTTCATACTCCGGTGGTTTGAAATGTTATTAAATTTCAACAAATTAAACTGTGAATCTAAATGTACGCTTTTATTTTGAAAAGTCATGTTGTTACAAAACTTGAAAGTGCAACAAATGTCTGATGCTTGAGTTCAGGTCCGTCCTATTGGTAACTATTATAAAGTATGGTCTAATGAATTAAAATTATTTTTAAAATAAAGATCTTTGAAAGAGTGAGAGGTATTTGTGAATCATGCCAAAGTCTAAATTCAGTAGGGTTAAGCTCAAAGCCTATGAATGCTTATAAAAATAGAAAGTTTGTGTTTTTGTTGTTTACTGAATGCATTTTTGTTAATGATGGTGGGGAGTTAAGATTTTCAGAGTTGTTATTAAAACTTTGTCAAGGAAAAAAAATCTCTTTATTCAGCTTTTTTCAAACAGATAAAAATCTCATTATGAGCCCTCATGAGTTCAAGAAGATGGTAGGTTTAGTTTCTTGAATACAGAAGTTTCTTGAATCAGTTACTGATGAGCTTTTTCAGCCCTTTTTTGTCTCTAATATCAAATCCTGTGTACCATGCTTCATTTCCACAGCCCAGGAAGGACACTGAGTGCTGTGAGTATGGTACTGAATGCAGACCCTGCTTCTTCCTACGAGCACTCACTGTGAAAAGCAGCTTATTTTCCTGAGCTGCGTTCTGTATTCCTGCAAAACCCTTCAGTATTGACTCTTAAAAGGGAAAACTTAAGCTTCCAGTGAGTATTCCTCAGTCAACTCAGGAAACCTGCTGTACAGTTCTGCTAAGTTCTCTGCTATCTGCAAGAGAAGATGGGTCTCAAATATTTTTATCCTGTGTATTGTTGAAGGTTTTGTCTGTTTCCAGAAGCAGCAAGACTTAAACTAGAATCCCTGGGTTAAGGGGTGGGCGAGATGTGTTGCTGGTTCTGGTGGCCACTTCGAAGAATTTTTTTAGAAGTGCCGAGGCTGAGCTTGTTGTTGTTTCCACAGCGGTGTGTGCTAAGCTTGTTCATTGTTCGCTTGAATTTAACAGATTTTCATCCCAACAGATGCCAGTCAGATTCTTTTCCAGACATGGTCACACCCATGAAAGCCGGGGTGATCAGGACACTTACACCGTTTAGGTATTTAGGCAGCTTAATGTATGTTAGGAACAGTGAGGTTAGACCTCCTGAGCATAGTGCTCTGAGTGGATTGCAGTTTGATCTCAAGGTTCTCCTTGCCAGAGGTTCATTAGATTTAAGCACAGTGTGGATTTCACATGGTATTTTTATGCTGTGATTTACGGAAACAGCTCTTTCCTCTTTGGCATTGTGATTCTTTGACAGAGGACTGTGCATCTTTTGCCTGCATCGGGGGATGAATCTGGTTTTCTACAAACAATTTTTTAAAATGCATTGCACATCTGTCACTTGTGCTTTCACAGTTCCAGAGGTCATTCATCTCAGCCAGTTTGATAGAGAAAAATAATTGCCATTAAACCTGGATGAGTAGTTGCCATAATTACTCATTTTTTTTACATTGTTTAAAAATTACGTTACAGTAGACTTTAAAGCAGTAATTTTTATGTGCTTTGAGTACCATATGGAATTGAATAATAAGAAAGAGCAACAATCACAGGTAATTTTGTGTATCTCCTGAAAATTTAGTAGGAGAAGATGTTTTCTTACAGTTTTGCACTGAATATAAGAAGCTGGTTTCCAATAAAAGCAGCTAATTTAAAGCAAAAAATGATCACACAGATGTAGTCTATAAGTGCTAAGAACCTGACTGTTGCAGAAATGGTAGAGCAAGCATTTGGGGGGGGTTAGGGGTTGGATGTGCTTTTTTTGCCTGGTAGGCTCAGGCTGAGCCTCAGGTGTAGACTACAGCTACAGCAAGGGGAATCAACAGTCCTAAGCGCAGCAAAATCAATTAAGTGTTCAATTTAAAATGGGGAGGGCAATTTTCTGTGATTCTTAGCAGTCTGAAAAGTCCCACGTCAGAAATGCATCACACTGTCTGGAGTGTTCCATGAGATAAATCAGCGTGGAAAATCTCACTTGTGCATAACTGATACGCTTCAGAAAAGGAAGGCTTGTGCATTAGACATTCCCAAGAATCTCCATTGTGCTGCTGCGAGTGGCTGGGTCTAAACTGGCTATAGAACGGAACAATGAACCTGATGATACTCTGTGCTGTCGCTTATTTTAGCAAGCTAATGCTGCATACAAATGAGGTTAAAGAGAGCCACCCTTTAAACTCATTATGCAATTAGCTGAAATGAGGAAAAAAACCTGGTGCATGTGAATATATGTTTTTTCAGTCTCGCTTATCGGTTCAGATGGCTGTTGTGGCAAACTGCAACTGCTTTAGGCAGCTCATCTGTTTGGAGAACTGCGGATTTGATGGCATCTGCATTTACTTTAGGCTTCTGTATATTTTAAAAACACTGCTCCCAGTCTATTCAGAGCCTTTCCTTAATAAAAGGAATGAAGTGGTAGAATCCTAGACTGCTCTGGGTTGGAAGGGACCTTAAAGATCATCTGGTTCCAACCTCTGCCTTGGGCAGGGACACCTTCCCGTAGACCAGGTTGCCCAGAGCTCCATGCAGCCTGGCCTGGAACGCCTCCAGGCACAGGGCATCTACAGCTCTGGGCAACCTGTGCCAGGGCCTCACCACCCTCACAGTGAGAAATCTTTATGTCTGGTCTAAATTAAACTTCTTTTGATTTCAAGCTGTTACCCTTTGTCCTGTTGCACAGGCCACGCTAAAAAGTCTTCCCCATCTTTCTTGTGTAGCCCCTTCAGATACTGCAAGGGCCCTAATGTGTCCCCAGAGCCTTCTCCAGGCTGAAGAACCCCAGGTCTCTCAGCATGTCTTCACAGCAGAGCTGTTCCAGGCCTCTGGTCACCTTCATGACCCTCTGGACAGGCTTGAAAAGGTCCATGTCCTTCCTGTGGGGGGAGTTCGTGGTTTAAATCCAGCCAGCAACACCACATAGCTCTCACTCAGTGTCCTCTTCCCCCTCCAGCCTCCCAGTGGGGATAAAAATCAGGGGAAACAAAAGACAAAAATCATGGGGTCATAGAAGAATAGTTTAATAATTGAAAGATAACAATACAATAATAATAACTATAATGAAAAGGAGCAAGAGAGCTTAAATCCAAGAGGAACAAGAGCTGCACAATACAATTGCTCAATACACTGACCAATGCCCAGCCCATCCCTGGGCAGAATTTGGCATCTCTCTGCCATCTCCTGCAGTTCATATACTGGGTGTGATGTGCCATCGTATGGAATATCCCTTTGGCCAGTCTGGGTCTGCTTTCCTGGCCATATTCCCTCCTGGTTTCTGGTGCACCTGCTCCCTGCCAGAGCATGGGAACTCAAAAGGCCCTGATTGAGAGCAAGAACTGCTTAGCAACAACTACACACCAGTGTGTTTGCAGCATTATTCTCATCCTAAATCCAAGGCACAGCACTGTGCCAGCTACAAAGAAAATAATTTAACTCTGTCACAGCTGAAATCCAGGCAGATCTCCAGAGCTGGTTGCAGTACACGCGGTGGGGTCTCAAGAGAGTGGAACAGAGGGGCAGAATGACCTCCCTTGACCTGCTGGCCGTGTTCCCTTTGATGCACCCCAGGATATGGGTGGCTTTCTGGGTCTAAGAAAGATCTGTGTCAGATTTGTGCTTCAAGTGTGCAAATATTTGGTGAAGCAATGGGGTGATGCTCTTGCCTAATTAATTCACCTTTCATGGATTGGTGAGAAGCTCTAATTTAGGCACTCGGACCAGGCTTTTTGATTTGAGAGGAGTGTATTTTGATCTCTTATCTATAACCTGGTGTGCAATTAGCTGATGTTTCTGTATTGTACACTGGAGTGTAAGAGTATAATCTTGTTTTTAACTTGATGAATTAGAAGACTTGAGAGGCTTTCTAACAGTCCCAGCAGGGGCTGATTTCTCCCAAAGGACACTGAGCTTTTTCCTGGCCCCTCTGTTGACCCATCCTGTTCTGTGCACCTGAGCTGGAGTTGGTGACTGTGACGTGCTTTGGTTCCACGGTTGCCATGGCCAGTCTGCGGTTGCTGCGCCCTGGGGAGCTGCTCGCACCCTGCTCCAGCAGGCCTGGAGGAGACAGCACAAGAAGTAAGTAATGGCAAGAACAAGAGTTCTCTCTTTATCTTGTTTTCCTTCTCCCTTGTTTTCCCAATTTGTCATGAATGGTATTAGATTTTAGTAAGTATCTTGGAAGATGTGAATCCTGTCCTCTTCAATAATTTCGCACTACCAAAGTCGTTTCTCCATCAGACAGAACATTTTTGTATATTCCTCTATAGCACAGGTACATCCCAGGGCAGGGAGGCCTTGCTCAGTGAGCAGCAGGAGTGCAGGAAGAGCTGGCCCTTCAGAGGGCAGTATCCCTGTGAAATGCAGTCTTTTCCCTGTACAGCACTACAGAAAATGGGGTTCTCCCCTCACCCATACTAACAAATTGTCTCTAGGTTTCAGCTGTCTTTACAACTAAGTGGTAATAATTGAAAGAAAGCCCTTTTTAGGGGAAAACAGGAGGGGCAGGCAAAGTGAAGTACAGCATCTGGCAAAGCAGTCATAGGGGCTGCTTGGGGGTACAAAACCCGGCTTAAACCTCCTGTTAAATTACTGTGAATCACATGGGGATTTCTAAAAGTATTTTCATCCATGATACCATTTTGAACCACCTTTTAAAAATGTTATCCAAAGCACTTCATGTGCTCCAGTTTTGAAAAGAGTGAAGCATTCAATGAGCTGTACTAGAATTCACTTTTCAGCTTTCAAAAATTACTCATTCTTCACTCTTGATTCTGTTCATTGAATTTGGATTAAAATTTTTAACTAAAAATTCTCTTTTTAAGTGCCAGGTGTCCATCTCTGGGACTCTTCAGGAAGATAATTTTTTGGCCAGTCTCTAACAAGATGTCTTCCTTTAAATTTTTTTTGAATGAGTAATTTCTTCAAAATAATTTATTGCCAATATATACACGTATCTTTTCAATAGGTTTCGGCCTCCTCTTTCTTGCAAAAGAAGCAGTCCTGCTCTCTGCAGCAGTCAGCTGTGAGGTTTGCTCTAATCCATATGTATGAAGCTAAGATCAATAATTCGTTTTATGCAGGACCCTATGCCTATTATTGCTCTTGGTTTTATTGCAGTAATGCTGCCCTTTGGCATTCGTCAAGCATGGGTCTTCATGCTGCTGCTCCTGCTTTGTAGCGTCTATTCACGTGAGTATTGCAAGGACTAAAACATTCTCCAAGAAGCAGCAAGTACTTTTACTAGCAAGAAATCTGCAGGTTTTGTTGTCTTGGAAATGATTGGAAAATACTGAGAAATATTACAAGCAGTTACTTCAGATTGGATTGATCAATTCTGAGACTTAAATAGAACAAAATTTTTTTTTCCTGCAACTATAGTTACCATTTCCCTCTGTACATTTGTACAAGAAATATATGCTGCTTGTTTCATCCCTGGCAGTGCATCTTGATTTTATTGTACAGTTGATCATAGATTTTTTTCTATTTTTTCCCCAATTATAGACTCTTCTATTTCTTCCCCACTTTGACCTTTTTTTTAGCATACTACTAAAGATGTCCTTATGGTCTGTTGAGAATTGATATGTTTGCTTACTACAGCAGATGATTCAAAGATAGCAAAGGTTTTGTCTGGTAACTTGCACTCACAACAGAAGTTAAGTTTGGTCATCTGACACGTGTATAAAGGATCAGTCCAAACATGCTTGCATTTGATCCTTAATGCATTGAGAAACCAGAGCTCAGAGCCTTTCAGCTCTCGGTGAAAGGCTGGCAGTTGCTGTGGCTGTAAAAGGCTTCCGTGGTGGGTGTGAGCTCTAACGCAGGGGTAGATGTGTACGTACAGCAGTGGCCCTTAAACCTGAGTGTGTGACTGGTGTCCCTAAACCCTCACGCGAGAGTAACGCATGGGGCAGCCATGGATTTCAGATGCTTCTTACCAAATCAGTGTTGGAAACCTCATCTCATGAACTTCCTATGAAATCATTACAAGGTCTTTAAAATGTTCTGTTCTGTCTTGTTTACTAGCAGGGAGAGGGGCCCCATGACGTAACTGTTGGTGTGAGCTGTGGTGGTCACATTTCTGGTACTCGATAGTTGCAGATTCTCTGTTTTGACAGTACCTTCGATTCTCACTGCTCTTCTTTTTCCCAAGGGAGTTTTGTATGGCACAGAAGAGGCAAGCTGTGCCCCAGGACAAGTGGGGAATTCATACTCCTGGTTCTGTTAGCTGAAGAATTATCCAAAAGTTGTTCAGTACCTTAGTTTTTGGTTAGGCTGTGATCTCCCTTCTGTTCACAAGGAACTCTTAACACCATGAAATGGCTTTCAACAACCTGCATCACGGAAAGCTAAAGTGGGGATGGTGTAAGTTTCCCTCTTGGAGAGAAAAAAGGCAGGCAGCTGGGAATACTGGGGCTCTTTCTTCCCCCTCATTGGGGAGTGGTTGATTACCAGTGGAGTCCTACTGTGATTTGCACTTTTGGTTTAATGAGAAAGATATGTAGGGAGGCAGTGAGGTTTACTGGTGCCGTGTTTTTTTAGAATAGTGTAAATGAAAGGTGATTGGGAAGTCCCGGAGTAAGAAATCAGTAGGTTTTGTGTAAACAGTGCTATTTGGGGATGTTTTGCTCTTTTCTGTGCGACTGCAGTAGGTCACTGTCTGAAATAAAATGCTGGGAATAGATGCATGTTTGGTTGTATCTGATAAAAGTGCCTTTCACCACGTTGCTGTTTTAACCTGATCTTTATATAAAAAGCTGAGAGTTCTGCTTGTGTGCATAGGAGAAATTGAGCTATAGATACAGCAAAATGTTTTCATATAACATGCACCTCATAGGTGAGCAGCAGGGCTTTTTATCCTTGACAATTTCCACTTGAATGGATTCTTTAATTTAAATTTTACAGCTTTAGTTCTTTACTCATTGTGGTTCATGAAGCAATTTAAAGCGATATAAGTGAATACAACAGAAAGACATCTGTGCTTAACCTTGCTAGCCATCAGTAGACACAGTTCCTGATGACTGTAAATGCCTTCCTAATGAGCGATAATCAGTATGAAAATGTCATTGCTTTAATTAATTACGGATAGTTTTGATGGTAATGAGCTAATCATTATGAACTTTCAGTTCTTGCAGCACCGATTCAGCATGGTTCAGACCAGAGTGGAGAGGCACCCAGCAAACCTAACATGACAATGAAGGGTGTATTTGAGTCTCTCTTAAGCTTCTTCAGGCCAGTGAGTAAGTGTCACTTCACCGTGGCCGCATTGTCTCCCTCTTCCCTTCCCACTTCTGCCTCACTCCCAGTCCACCCTTCCTCCCTCACCTGTCAGCGTTTAACGTGTTTGAAACCCTCAGTCTAATACTGTAAAACTCACTAGAGCTCTTGAGAATGGGGTTGCTGAGTGCCTCTTTGGAACAGTCACGGATTTGTTTGCATTACTATCCTCCTGCGAAACCTCCGTCTCCAGTGATGTGACTCTGCTGGAAATGCTGAAATGATGCTGGAGAGTTGGCCATGGGATCCACCATGCCCAGCTTTGTTGTATCTCATCTGAACCAGTTTTCTAGTCTTCCCACGTTCACAGAGAGAGAAAAGAGAATTTGGCATAGCCTAATGAGAGGACGATTTTGTCCCACACTGGTATCTCTCCCCTTCCGCTGATTAAGGAAGGCATCAGGCCTGTTAGATGAGACTGATCCACTCACCTTTGGACTGCTGAAGTTAAATTACAAGAACTACATGATTCCATAAAGTTATTGAGACAGAAATCACGATGCTAATTTGCTAATATCAAAAATAAAGATAATATTTATGAGCACAGAAAATATTTGTTATATCTGAAAACTGCCAGCCTGGTTCCACAACTGGAGCACAGACCAACAGGAAGGAGAAGCAGAAAAGCTGCTTTTCACTTGCTGTTTCTGCATTAATACCAGCGTGCCTCCACTCCTACTGCTCACATGGAGCCCTAAGTAAACACAGAGTATCCTGATCCCCCATTTAGTAAACTGAATTTGGCTACCAGTAATGTCTCTGATAAATGAGAGGCTGACAATCCAGCCAGTCCTGGGGGTGTTGTTGGAACCAAACGATGCTTTGCAGCTGCTGCAGAACATAAGGGATGTGATGCAATGTTTTATAGGAATTAAATATACAGAGACAGCTACTATTTTTAGCTACCTAACATATCTAAGCCAGTCCCACAGAGTATCTCATGATTATCAGTAAATCTGCTATTAAATAGAAAATCTCAAAAATGGCTTAAATACATTGTTCAATAACTGGATTGGATATCATGGAGGTTTTTTCCTATCAGCTGATTTTCAGCTGCTTGTAGAAACAAATAATAAGTGCCAAACAGAGATGGTTTAGTTGCAATATAGTCCTGCAGGAAAAAAAAGAGCCTTAAATTTCTGGTGTTTTTTTAATTAGAAACAGTACAGTCAGAAAATATAGTTTGTCTTTTTCACTTACTTTACAAACGTAAGTACAAAAAAGTGGCACAACGGTGTTTAGATGCAGCTTTGTAATAGATTCTTACAGAAACAAAGCAAATTACTAAAGATTTTCTATGACATGATTTAGCTTTTCTGCTAATTTCAATATCAAAATTGGTTAGGTTTTGGGAAAGAGCATACTTGAACGTCAATGATATTGTTTTCTGGCAGATTTAATCAATCAAAACGTGCCAGAGCTACCAAAGTGATGACTTCTGTTTCACATTGCTCCCAGGACAGACGTTTTACCGAATTTATTGGGTTTTTTTTTCTTTTTAAAGCTTGCCGCCTCAGCAACGAGCAACTCTTAACTCCGTGTCATGTAGAAGGCCTGAACATGTCTGAATGCTCCAAAAATCACTGCTGCCCGTTCAAAATCGGCCAGGATGAGCAGTGCTACATGCCAGTGAGAGACGGTGAGTGTGCTACTCTGGGCCCCTGCTCCCACAGTCCCGCTCCTGCTGCTGTTCGTGCCTGCAGCTTCCCAGGACACCCCTCTCTTTAACGTGACTGCAGGCTGGCGTGGATTTCTTCATCTACAGTAGTACAGGAAACAACTGATAGGAAATTTTCTGGATATCTTGTGAAGCCCAGCACAAGCAAAGAATAAGTGCCGTACAAATAAACACCGTCAACCTCTGTCAGGGCAAAGAATGAAGTAAAGGCTTTGTTTGTGGAAAGTGGGGGTCAGTCCAAAGCAGTGACCCCATGAAAGTGCTGTGAAGAAAAGTGAAGGAACTGGATGTGTTTTACATGGTGAAGAGGAGGTTAATTGGGTATTTAATAGCTACTGATGACTGTTTAGAAGGGAAGTTACTAAGATGAGATTCACAAATTCTTCCTGGAAGAACACGATGATTTAACAAGTAGGAATTGCCACTAATTGATGTTTGGGAAATTTAGCTCAGATATTAGGGGGAAAAAGTTAATCAGCAAGGTGATGGAGTCTCCAGCCTTGGAGATTTTCAAGAGTTGGGTATAACAAGACACAACTCCCTTGATCTCATATTGGCAGCAGCCTTGTTTCAGGAGGAAGATCCATCTACATTACCTGCAGAAGTCTCTTACAACCAAAATGTCAGTGGTTCTGTGTTATCAAATTCCAGCCTTAACATTACATTTTACCTCCTTTTTTTCCTCGAGCATCAACTTGGTGGGCATGATTTTTTTTTTCTAATATGATATGAAAGAATGCAAAAAAACTATTTTTGTAGATCTGTGTTTGCATATAACTCCATGGTTGTCTTTGCTCTACTGAAAGTGTTGTATCAAATCTTAATTTTTGTCATAATTTTTTTTCCTGTTTGTATAGCTTTTTAGAAACAGTTGTTGCTTTTCACAGTGAGGTTGCTTCAACAAACTGAAAAATGCAATTAATTTAGAGGTGTTTTATTAGAGATAGAATTATTGGGTGTGGAAGGGGCTCTCATGCCCATATAGTTAATCCTCCCTGTTCTGCCAACATCAGCTACAAGGGGCTTCCCAGGGGCTGTGTCCAGTCAAATTTGGAATTTGTCCAAGGGCAAACAACCAACACTGTAGGAAGAGTTTCAGACACAAGCAATCTTGCCAAACATACGTGTTAAGTTAGTAAAAAGAAACCATAATCTAGAATTTAATGATTTAGTTCTTCCTGATATAATTCAGCACACCTCCATTGATTTCAGAGGTGATTTCCAATTTTTAGGAAGAGCTGACTTAATACAGACATGAAACCCCACGGTTACTTGTCAGCTAACATGAATTCACTTTCTCTTGTTTGTGCTTCTTCAGGAGCACACTGAGGTCAGGACCAGACACTGAAATTTTTCTTGTGCTTGAGCAGCCCCACACTCCAGTGCTGGGGCAGCTGCAGTTACTATTAGTTAGATAATCTTTGATTGAAGGAAGTATTATCCACTGTGATGCCATCAGAATCTGTTTGTTTGTTAGGAGCATATGACAGAAATTAAATGTTTTGATAATAATCATTCCCAGCTTGGGCCTTTATATTATGTATAAAAGACGCTTCACTAACAGCAAGAAAATCTGTACAGTGAAAATTGCAGCTCTTCTGCTCATTTTTAAGATACGTACTCAAGCAAATTTTAAAATTAAATATGCTTATTCAGCTGTGACTGCTTGATTCCTCATTCCAGTTAGGCCTTTATTGTTTGGACATCAATATCCAGGGCTGACTATTTTACAGAATTATTTGTTCATAGATTAATGAGCTCCTTGAATGCTCCTGGATGTACAGCATATGTCCAAAGAAAATGCAAACATTTACTGTTTGCCTTGTAGCAATCTGTTGACAAAACAGAAGCACTTAGCAGATCTGAGAGTAACGGCAGTTGTGTTTGTCAGCTGGTCCCAGGCTGCGTGCTGAACGGTTCTTCTCGTTGGGAGGTTTGTCCTGAATTTCACCAGGTATAAAGTGAGGCCTTAAGAAAACGCTACAAAAGTTATGAACTGAAGTAGATAAATAGAATTCATTTGAAAGATTTTGTCTCCATTCTTAAAGCAGCTTCTGAGGGACTTTGATTGGTTTTTTAAACTACTGTTTATTCCTCCCACTCAACCCTGCCCCGTGCCCTGGGCTCACTCAAACCCCAGTTGCCTCTGAAATGAAATGAACACTTATGCTTTTGCAATTCAAGTGAAATTTGAGACCAGTCCTTTCTCATCTGAGCTCATTTCTAACACCTACTTCTTTTGCCATCATGCTGCTGAATCATAAAATCACGTAGGTTAGAAAAGACCCTTGTGATCATTGAGTCCAACTTGAAATTCTTCTGAGAGATGGTAATTTTCCTCGGCATTTACTAAACCCTAAGGTGTGAGTGCTGTCAGAGATTTGCTGACAAAACATCTCTCTAAGCCAATGGCAGCATGGCTGTGACTTCCTGGCAGTAAAATGTCTGTCTGTCTGTCTGAGAGGCTGGTTCTGTCACCTGAGCCTCAGTGTCTACATCAGAATTACTCAGAACTGATGCAAACTTCTGCTGCCTCCCCAGACGTGCAGCTGGCCGTTCGAGTGATCCTGCTTGCCGGAGGAGGATTTTTGACCCTGGGGTTTCTACCAATCTGTTGCTGTGCCTTCTTGCAGAGAAGGTAAGTGTTAGAGCATGACTAGACCAAATTTATGAAGTTTCTGTTTCTAAACGGTGAAAATATGGAGAACTGACATCTTTTAAGTAGGTGAGAGAAGAAAAGATTGGGGAAAGAAAGGGCAAGAAACTAATGTGCAAACATAAAAGATGAGTCCTATTTTGAAGCTACATAAAACAGAGAGTCAAATTCTCTTAAGGAAAGAAGAAGGTTATTTAATGCCCCAGTATTCTTTCTGAAGACCTGGATATAAAAGACTTGGACTTAATCTTACTGCACTTGCTTGGAAAGTTGCACATAAAACATGAAGGCAGACTCCCTCCAGGACAGAGCTGGAGTTAGGCAGTAAGACAAGGAAGGGAAGAACAAAGTATGAGACCAGAATAGAGTAAGAGAGATGGGCTGTGAGTTGGGAATTGATTCTCTCTAATGCTTCTAACATGCAGCGTGGGGTTTTTAATGTATAGGGCACATTACAGCCAGTGAGTTCTGTGCAAGCAGTTTGGTGTTTGTTACTGTGAGGAGTTCCAGCATGTGTGTGTTCTCAGGATACAGGGAAAATGGAAACCCCACACCAGCAAGGTCATTAAACTGATGGAATGCATGCACATAACTGGGCTTTATTCTGCTTAGGCAGTGGTTTATATTGAATGGATTGTGCTACAATTTGGTTAACATGACAGAATTGTCTTTTTCGTGAAGACTTTTTCCTCCAAGTGTGAAACTTTTGCTCTACTAAGCTGTAGTAGTCTGTGTGGGATCACATACATGCATATATACACACACACGTAGACTTTACTAATGAGGCTGCTTAGCAGATGGCTGTTTGCTGTGGATTCCACATTTTGACAAAACCTGCTGTGAAAATCTCCACATTACATCTTACACTGTGCTCAACAGCTGATGCTCGGCATACAGATAGCTGCTCTGAGTCATCAGTGACTCTGAAAACAGGAGGCAAAGAATCAACATGAAATTATCATAAATTTTCTGGAAAATGAATTAATATGTGTGCGTTTTGAGAACATTCACATTAATGTTTAAATGATCGTTTCTGTGTTTTTTCATAGCCAGTGAAACTAGGAATTTTGCTCTTCTGTTATGACTTGGTTTTTGCTTTGTTTTTTAATACAGTAATTAACCAGATGCTAAATGGTTTAAATTTCCAATATATTTGAGTTCTAGGAAAGGTGCAATCCTATCACACTGTAACTTTGAGTTTTACCAATTTTAGAGAAAGTTGATAGAGCTTTGAAAAACATTCCTTTAGTAAGCCAGAAACCATCTCTCTGGATAGAAATTCTTTTGTTTTCAACATTATACAGTCATTGTTGAGAGAGTCCTATGTACAATGCCAAATCTGTACTGCAATGGGTGTGCACAAAAGTAAAAATTGTTCTCTAGAGTTATCAAAAAAAGTATGAGGACTTTTGCTGATGAAGTTTGGGATAAATGTCTAACTCCACTGTGCCTCTTGTAGAGCAAATTGCAAGGTTTCTATACCGTGGCCGGACTAAGAAAATGTAGGAGCATGGAATTCCTGTAAAACTGATCGAGGGAGCTGAGTACTCCTCTCCTTGCCACACTTGACCAACTCTAATAATTTCCCAAGCCAGTGAGGCTTTGTTACTTTGCACATCCCCACGGACAGACTGTGTGTTTGCCTCCTTCCAATGGTGTTTTTCATGCGGGAAGCAGAATCTCCACGGCTGTTCCCTGCCAGCTGGCAATTTCCCTTGTGTGCTATCAACACGGTATCTCTTGTCTAGAGCTGTGCTCCGGTACTTTTGTTGCGTCCATAACTCCCTGTCTTAACGCTCTCAGTTTTGTTAGTCTTCTTTAAGAAGCACCTGCAAGGACAGGTAGGTTAAAATACTAAAGGTTAGACAAATGCAGGTGCACTTAAATAGCACTACTTTTGAATAGTATTGTGTAGATTTTAAAAATAGAATTGGAGATGTCTTAATTCCTGCCCAGTCCCTAGTACAGCTGTGGGAAGCAGCCCACAGAATTCTGTTGACTTTTTACTGGGGAAATTTCTGGTCATGGCTGCACTGTCTCCCCATCCTTCCTGCTGGGGACGAGACGAGCAACCCCATGCCGGAGTTCCTCTCCCAGGCGGAGCTGGGCAGCCAGGGGAGCCCCAGGCCTGTGCACGCCTGGTGTGGACTGGGCAGTGCTGGGTTAAGGGCTGGGATTCATGACCTCAAAGGCATTTTCTATCCTGAATGATTCTGTGATTCTGTATGAATCAGAAGGTGAAATTCATGAAGAAAATGTTAGAAGTGGGAAAAGCACTGAAGTGCTTCTCTTCACCTTAATCTTTTTTCTGGTGGTGAATCTTATGATGGAACCTGTAGTTGCCTGGAGCTTTGTGAGGTTTTCACTGGAGCTAGGATTTCATGGCTGAAGTCTAGGTGACCTTCTCTAAATTCCTACTTTGGAAGTCAACCAATTTCAGCTGTTTTAATATGTTGCAGTCCGTGTATCAATCCTTTACGAAGGATTGGCAAAAAAATACAGAAAATTGCACAGGAAAAGAGAAAACGTGGTAAAGAGTCTCGTGATGAAGAGATTCACCGCCATTTACTGGACTGACTTAAGAAGGAACCAAAAGGACAGGAAAAGAAAGGTAAACTAACTTTGGGGTGTTCTTTTGTTCTGAGTTTAGGGTTGTTCTAGGGAGTCTCTGGAACACTAAAGATATGCACGACCAAACACCTGCTGCCTCGCAGTGCAAAGACATTGTCCAAAGGCACTGCTTGTCAGGGATCACCTGCAGCTTCTGTTGGGGTACAAGTAATGAGTCTGCAAGGATTCGATTGCTGTCCTGGGCTGCCAGCTGACAGCAGAGCCATGGACAGTCTGAGGTTAAAGCTATAAGCTTAATCGTTGTTCCCGATCTCATGAGCAAATTGTTGCATGAGAAAGTGGAAAAGCAATGGGTTTGCTGCTTTCAGGAGGGGCAGATGCATTTACAGACGCTGAAAAGCTTGTGTCTCTCTCTATGGATGGGGTGGTTTTTAGCTGAGGCGTTCCCATAACTCCACGTTTGGCATTCTTGGCACTCTTCCTCAACACTGAAGAGCAATTGACTACTGAAATAAATGTAATCTGAGTGAAATGCTGTTTACTTCATGTGGCCATGCCAAATTAGAGCCTACTAAAGGTCACAATGAAATAAAAAAGTGTTAGGGAAGTCATTAGGCAATAAGGAAATATTTCAGGGAGAGTATTGATTTGGCAGAAATGAAAAGGTGTCCCTAAATCAAGTTATACTCATGTTTGGGATTTTTTTCTCCCTTTGGCGTGTAGGAACATCCACCTGATCCTGAAGATCAAGCAGAAGACACCAGGATTATTTGACTATCTCCTACAAATGACATGTTTTGTTTTAGCATTGGAGTAATACAAAGTTGTTGACCCTTGATAATACTATTGATTTTGCAGTAAAAGTTTTTCATTCGAGTTTCTTGCACTCATTCCATACCTCCTGTACAAAAAAACCCTGGTAACACTGAAAGGCGAACTGCTCGTGGCAACTCCTGGATAGTGAAGTCAGTGTTCTCTTCATGCAGCAGCATCCCTTGGAGGGACATAAAGACACCACTTACGTGCCCGTCTCAGCTCAGGGGTCAAGCTCAGAATGAGGTCCCGGGAGTGTTGTCACTCATTAAATTGGTGGTGAGAGGAAGCTTGCTCTGCTCCCATGCTGGATGGCTCCACAGCACAGCAGGGCTGCTCTTGCTGAGGAGAAAAGCTAATTCTTTACCAGGCTACAGAGGATTTGGGAAATCTCTTGTTGGGCAATTGCTTTAAAGATATGCTTGGCAAAACCAGAAAGTACTTAAGGAAGCTGTGAGAGTGTTGTCTCTGGAGTTGTTCTCTCCGCTGGGTATCACTGCACCACACAGCTTTGTTTGATCTTAGGATGACCTGTCTCCCAAAGTAAGTGATTCCAAAATGCAATTTCTTTCCATTTTCCTGTAGTGTAACAAAAATAAAAGAAACAAATGTGTAACACTTTTCAACAGCTAGAGTGCAGAGTGAGCACCTAAAAGAATGACAGTAGAAGTCAGTATCATCCACAATAACGCAATCACTTGTCATATTTCTTTGGAGCTGTGAAATCCATGGAGCAGAATTTCCAAGAGCTACGACTGGCAGGAATGGAGCTTTAGGCCTAAGCTGGAGTGTAAATATTATGAGTGATTCTTAGAAACCCTGTGCTTTAAGAATTCCCTGTTTAAAACATTTTTCTTAGTTTCCTTAGTCCTAAAAAAGGGATTACTTAAAATCCAAGTGTAATGTGGGTGGAATATGCATATGGGCAATCTCATGAAGTTGTTGGAGTACTTGCTGATAATCAGATGCATAACTACATGCAGGAGCTTTGAAGCCTGATATTGCAACCATTGTCAGAAGCATTGTGTACAGATGATTTGATTAAAATTTTGCAAGCAAAAGTATTACACTATTTTTGCTATGGCACAGCAGAACAATGGAAACTGAATAAGGGCACTGTTTGCCTTCTAAATCTTATGTGTATTTGCTCTTTTGATATTGTTTTTATGGAAGGTGAAGTATGTATAGAGGCGTTTTGCCAAAACCAGTTTCCTGCTACGTGAATTTCGAGGCACTGTCACAGCTGAACTGAGCACGTGACAAACCAGAGAAATCCTTGTAGCCCATGCTTATGGTGAGTGAGTTGAGCTCCAGAGAAAGGTTTTCGTGTGGTGCTTCATGACTTTGGTTTGAAGGGCAAGACATTCCTCCAGTTTCCATGTCACTGGCAGCACAACTGGTTTCAGTGTCACAGAACATCCTGACAAAGGGACAACTGATAAAACAACTGTATTTAAGGGTGAGCAATCAGTGCAGCTATAGTAACTGTATCTGGCAGCACCAGAACAAGAGGACCATAAGCAAAATGTTCTGTTAGAGGAGGAGGTGAGATGAAAAAGTCACAGCCAGGGTCGCATTCCCCTTAGTGAGACAGCAGTCAAGAGCACAGTGCATGAACGCGGGGCCTGTCCTTTTCCTTGCAGCAGCTTTGCTGTAAAGGCATTCTAAAAAGTTGTAAGTTTTGCTTTGCAGTTGGAGAAGACAAAAGTTCTGATTTTACATTCTAATTTCTGTATTAGCTTGACAGTGCATTGAATCAATAGCTATCAAGCCATGGGTATTGCTTAAATAACTACTCTCTGTGCCTAAGGTGTCATAATAGCTGTTTCATTACTGCTGAAGGTCAAAAGTGCCACTTTAGGTTCGGATCACAGATATTTATTCACAGGCCTGTGTGTGATGTGAACTGTACTGACAATGTCACAGAGGTGGATGCTTTGATCAGCTGATTGCTTCCACTGAATATTCAGATCCCTTGCATAATATCTTTTTATTTGCTTGGTTTTTAGCTCCCAGTCCTAAGCATATTACAGAACAATTTCAGCGTGGGTTACCCCACATCTGACTGAAACGTGGCTTTTCCCCAGTGCCTAAGCTGCTGACTGTATCATGTGTATCAAGCTGTGTGTTGCTGAGCCAAATTCCATTTTCCTTTGTCCCTTCTATCCCTTCCAAGAACTCAGTGAGGGTCCAGGTCAGCTACAAGAGGACACAGAAGTTTTTTGCCAGGCTCCTCGCAGTACCTCTGTGGCTAGAAAAGAAGCCGCTGAACGCTGGGTGTGGCTCCCAAGTCTGCAGAAAGACCTTCCCGGCCCAGGAAGAGGGAGGGACATCAGTACTAAAATCAGAGACCACAAGATGGTGCTGCAGGAAAGCATTTTTCCCTCCAAGGTTTTGGGTTCTGGAGAACTTTATTGATTTCTGCCTTTTACAATGTGGTTCATCAAGTCACAAAAAGGCAGATGGTGTACAATAGAGCAATGGTCACTCAGTAAAAAAGACAACATAATACAGCATATGATGACAAGGCTTTAGGAGACTTACAAGATATACAAACCATTGCTTGTGGCTTTAGCTCTGCTCTCTCTCCTATTGAACTGATAGAGAGTGAAACAAAAGAGCTCTCAGTGGAACATCCCTCTTTATCTTCACAAAGATTAAATAAATACAAGGCTAAACGACTTGGCCCAATGCTCAATAGCTGTGTCCAGGATGCTGCTGCCGTAGAGCTGGGAGCTATGACAGGGCTTCAGGGGCAGGACAGCTCTTTCATCACATCACCCAGAGCCTGCACCACACCTAATGGCAAAGGATTTGGCTTTCTGTTCCCTCTGAAACCTGACCCACGCCTTTAGCCGCCTTCCCCGAGATGAAAAGTCGCAATGTTTTTTTGAAAGCTTTAAGGCAATATGAAATGACTGCATTACGCTGTGGGTGATTGTGGCAATATCTGGTACTTCTCTCTTCTGACCTTTAGAAAGCTTTCAAAGTCATGAGAATTGAACTTAAAAGATAAATACAATGGAATGAGAGAATAGATTTGAACTGTAAAGCTCAAAAATCCAAGGCCAAATACAGAATTGTATTTAAGCAAAATCTCTGTGACTGGGGATCTTGTATTTTTGAAGGCTTGAAGTTCAGTTCTGAGGCCTGTTTTACCCAGCTGAGATCCATGCAATGCCAGGTAGTGCAGATACAGGAGAGGAATGTACTTCATTACTCAACAAATATTTTCCCAGCTTGTTTCCATGTAAGGGATGTAATTTTTTAAATGTTATGGTTGCTATGATCTTGCTGACCTAGGCTTGGGTGCACAGCAAAATGAAGTGTAAAGGTCTCCTTGGAAAAGGTGTTTTATGTTCTCCTGTAAGGTCCCAGTGAAGCAACTGGTTCTGTCTAACTCAATTTTGCTTCTGATGTTTTTGCTCCAAAACTTTTTTGTTCTAACAAACCACTGGGGAAAAAATGGTTTGTGCCAGATGAAAGGGGAGAACCGTCCACAGCTGTACTGCTTTAACCTTCTAAGTTTCCTGTCCTGCTTCCAAGTCCCTTCGCAAAGGCATGTTTCTCTCTGCGCTGCTTCCTCACAGGATTCTCTGTCCTGCATGTGCCTCCCGTCCCGGTGGGTAAATCTCTGAGCACGTGTGTGTTCTGTGCCCAGGGAAGTGTGGTAGAGCTGCACCCTGCAGCAGCTGTTTCACTGTAGCTTCAATCACCACCTCTGTCCTGGTGGCTCGGAAGGTTTGGCTGTGCCAGCTGACACTCAGGCAGCCCGGGAAGGAGGATGGCAATTCAAGGAGGGTGGCCCCACATGCTCAGGTCCTGCTGTGTGCATCTCCCTGCTTTTCAAGGGGGTGATTTTTCAGTCTGTTAGGCTACAGCTGTTCAATATTCCACCTAGTGTTGCTCATCAGCTCAGTCAAAGTGAAATGATTGAAACAACTTTCCTTTAGAAAAGGAATATTCTGATGCATGTGCTGGGCCTGCCATTTAGGACTTCACTCCTGCCCAGGCACCTCTTCAGGGTTTTACTGACTCTCCAAGCTTTAAATATTTTCATATTCAAGATAATTGATCCAGCACTAAGTCACAAGGTGTTTGTGACAAATGTGGGATGGAAAAAGAGGCAACAGAAAGGACATAACCTGTGCTTGGGACTTAGGGCACAGTGGGGAGATCCAGGGAGAGAATGCACAGGTATAAAATGCTCTTGCATACATTTCCTAATGGGAAAGCCCTGCTTCAGTGAAATGCCCCAGGTAGGCAGCAGCATTGCCAAAAAGCAATTTCTTCAATTAAACACAGCCTTGTGAACTGCAGTAGATCCTTGTGGTTGGCAGTGTGATGTGCCTTTTCCCATCATCTTTAAGGAAGGACAGGGAAAAGTTCATTTCCATTCCTAACACTGGGTGCATTGACAGCTGGCATTTCAACTTTTACTTCTCAGATACCAAAGTGAGAGCTTTAACTAATGACAGAGCTCAGTTTGAAGGAAGGAACTCTTATGGTCTCTATGAACAACTATCAGAAGCAAGGAAACTCTAGAGCCCGGGGAACAGCAGGAACTGGGGTGCTCTTGACCCATGGTTTGATGTCACAGCAGGTGACCCAGCTCAAGCTTTGGAGGAGTGGATAAGCATGGCATATTCCTGTAATGGTGGTGCTCATTCAGAACAGTCCAGAACACTGTGATATGAGTAAGTTTAAACCATGAAAAATCTGGGCTTGGGGCACATCAGCTAAAGACCGGGCTGTGCAAGATGGAAAGGAAGAGAAGGAAGTTCATGGGAAAAATGACCTTGTGAAAAATAACATGGAACATTTCACCAGAATGCAACTGAATTTTATTCATATTTTCCTTTTGCAATTTATTTTAGTTAGAAATGAACACAATAAGGTCTGTCATAGCAACTGCTACAAGCATTTATCTTCATTTTTATCTATAAGCTTAATTATTTATTCATTTTGGTTTGGGGTTTTTTTTGTAAACATAACTACAATTAATCATAACTCATCAGCACAGCTAGCTAGAAAACAAAAGGTTAACTGCAAATTCCGTTTTACTGGTTAAAGATGCTGCTATAGCAGCATTTGCTCAAATGGTTGTTTTACACATGCAGTGGCATCATCCAGTTTAAATCCTGCTGTGTTTCTTTGCCAACAACTGCTAGTGAACATTTGCCCACCTTCCCTGCTGCTGAGTAGTATCAGGATTAGATGCAGGGAGGCGAACAGGCTTACAACTTCATCTGTTGGCACCACAGGAATTCAGGAGCAGAACAGCATGGCAATAGGGAAAACTTTCAAAATCATCAATTTTAAGGTCTTGCCTCAAAATGACTATTTCCTGACTGGGGGTTGAGGGGAGGTGGGGGGCGTGAGGATAGCTTTCCCCAAATGTGCAAGGGGAAAAAAAAAAAGGAAAAAGCAGCAAGAAGAAAATCTTTCTCAGATAAAGACATGATGGGCTTTTATTTATTATCCAACCTACCAGGCAGGTGAATGCCTCCAAAATCGTATTGGGAAGTAGATTTTGACATGGGAGGACTGCCTGTCAAGAAAACACTGAACTTATCCTGCTCTGTTGGGAATAAAAATTTAGGGAGCTTTAATACATCTTGGACTTTTTGAAGATGATGGATAGCTTGCAGCAACAGGCATTTTCCTCCCCTCACCAAAGGATGCCACTTTTCCCTCAGTACTTAGCAAAAGTCTCTTTGAATGACATGATTATAGAGAATTACATTCTGAGCAGAGACTCAGAGGTAGAGACAGACAGCTGGGTTTTCTGAGCACTTGCATTGGCCTTTGCCTGTGCTTAAGAACAGCTGAACCCCTCCATTTCTTATCTCTGGGGCTGGGTGCCTCTCTGACCCTCTCAGCCACTCGTCTGTGTTTCTGCAGGACTGCAATGTGCCAAATGGCCACACGACAGGACAAGGTGGCATCACTTTGCACTGAATTCCTGGGCGGGAAGCTCCCCCGGTGCTGGTTAGAGCCAGGCGTGCTGCTGCTCCTCTGCAGGAGCTGAACTGCACCCGCCTTCCCAGCAGAGCTTTCCCAGCTGGTTGGCAGCAGGGAGTTGAGCTGGGGAGTGGGGTAGCAACCCCACTGCTTTTTAACAATAAACATGGCTTTAATGGCTCCTCGTAGGTTTTCAAAGTAGCAGAGTACAGAGCTAAACAAGGAAATAATCTGTCTCACATCCTCTCCTTTCTCGTTGTTTGTCCTCTGTAAACACGTGGCAGGCATCTCTGTTATTAACTCTGAGTCTGAGTCCCCTGTGATTTGTCTGATGGTAGTGATACCTGTTCTTTATAGTATTTCACCTCCCCTGCTCAAACAATGCTCAGCCATGGCACCAAACAATCAGCTTAAATTGTGCATTAGCAGCTACAAAGTAATTAGGATTTATTTTTCAGAATAAAATAGATTGTGACGAACTAGGCTGACAGCTCCAAAGCAGCAGTTATGGTCTGAAGTAACAGTGGTGTGCATTAAAGTGCTCTTGACCACATATTTATGCAATAGACCTAATAGCTCTAAATTAGCTGTTACGATCTATCAGTTAAGTAATAGATACTGTTGAGAATGCTGGGATAAACCCTAAGGAATTATTGTTACCTACTGCAGCAATTTTCATATTCCTATGCTTCAACAAACCTTTTTTCTTAGAACAATTGCTTTTTGATTTGCTTCATGCCGTTAACAAGAAGCATACAGCCCATAGTGAATCCATGCTTTGAGTTAGGAAAGTCTGCAGAAAATACCGTGGTAGGTTGAAAACATCATCTGTGGACGGGTTAGAGTTCTTACAGCTTCAGTCTCACATCCATGCAATTATTTGGAACAGCAGCAAGAGGCATTAACAAGTAACTGAATTTTCCTTGTTTTGTGATGGTATCTTTACCATCCAGAGGATTGTTGACTTCACTGCAGTCTCCTCATGGGCTGATGTTCAGGGCAGGATGTTCAGGTCCGAGCACTGGTACTGTGAGCAGCGCAGCTACCCTGCCCCTTACCTGCCCCAGCTGTTTTGCTGTTTCAACACTACTCCTGGTTGTGGAGCTGATCTGGTGCTACCTGCAAGACCAGTCCTTTGGGTTTCCAAACTTTGTGATCATGTGCCCCTATCAGGAAAATGTTTTTGAGCATCTACCAGCTCTACCATACCTTATAAATGATAAATGTGTTATATACCTTATAAACACACATACAAAATTAAAAAGGATTAGATAAAGATGGAATAAACACTGGGGTTTGTTTTTTTTTCTCATTTTAATGGTGTAAAAACCATTTTCTTCCTTCCAGCAAATTGTCTTGTGTACCCTCTTCAGTGCATGCAGCCCACTTAGGAGACCATTGCATCAGTGTAGTACAAGGACAGACCTCACTTTCCCTTATTTAAATACAGTTTTCTGTGCTGGAATTCTCTCTCCATTTTCAGTTCTCCCCACACCGACATCCCAGGCATATAGGAAACAATGACCAATGAGACAAGTAAATGAATTTTTCTCCCCCATTCATTCTTCACCTTGTTATTAAGCCTGTTACAGATATAGCAACTTAATTACTGCTATGAACAAGATGGGTAGATCATAATTATTCTTAGTACCTCATGTAGTCAGACTGCTTTAGTAAACCCCTGTAATCGGGAATGAAATTTGGGATTACTCATCATTACAGGGTAGGGAAAGTGTTACCTAGTCCTGCCCTGACGTTCCATATGCAGGCAGCTGCAGAGTCTCGTAATTTGCTTCTCCACTTCTTTATTTTAAGGAAAATTTGTTCATGCTTCCCAGTTAATGGGAATGGCACATTGCTGAGTCAGGTCTCATGCTGGCAGGCCTCAAACACCCCCCAAACTGTGCCTTTCACATCCACACCTGACTGGTAATTGTCTTCCAGGGTGTGAACCAGATCATGACCCGACCTTGGCCTCCTCCTCGCTGTCACCCTCCTGGGCTCAGGGACTCCAGGGAAATGAAAGTACTCAGGCCAGTACTCAGGCTAAAGTGGGGGGAAACGGAGCTTCCTCTACAGATGAGGCTCCTGAAGGGTCAAAGCTGCTTAGACCTGTTCTACTCATATTTACTGCTGTTGAGCACGGCAACAGATCTGTCAATCTGCCCGAGTTTAGCCTCAGAGGAAAGAGTAATTATTTCTTTATTCATTCAAACAAAGCTGGAAAGGGATTCAGATCCTTTCAGATTTGATTGTCTCCTTACAAATGCTGTGCACCTGTTAACAGCAGTGTAGGCAAAACCTACTATGAGTAGATTTCTCTGGGTTTGTGATGGGCTCCTCCTTGTCTCTGAAGGTTTGTTATATAAAAGTACTCTTGGAAGAAGAGGTTTTAAGGAACAGTTTGGAGGAAGAGATTGAGATTGCTGCCTGAAAGATGTTTGCCAGCAGCCATTTACTGACTGATCCAGGTGAAGATGATAAAGCTGATGATTAGGCCACTGCACCTGGGTGAAAAGAAGGCAAAGATCAAGGTAGGAAAGCAGAAACAACATGGATTGTGCAGGGAGGGTAAGATGAGACAAATAATAAAAGGTGATGGTGTTGAGGAATATATTTAGTGCAGGTAGCTCGGGGTGAGCTGTGCCTGTGTTATTGCACTGTGAATAAATTGCTTTATGGAACAAGACATCTGAGAGTTGGCAATGGGAACCCTGGGGTCGAGCTAGTAAGGAAACCTGGTCTGACTGAGAGTGTGGGGAGTCAAGAGGGGACCTGTTGGGCCACTGGGAAGGGGCTGTGGTCCCAGCAGTGAGAACAGAGCTGGTTGTTTTGCTCAGTGATTAGACTAGAGGGGAGGAGAGTAAACTGAATGAGTTTATATTGCTTGGCTTTGCCATGCGCTTCCTCTGATGGCTTTATTCCTTGTGGTGTAGCTTGGTGCCTGCTTTACGCCTGTCACAGAGGGGAAAGGACAGCTTGACTGGCACCAGCTGGTTTGTGTGGCCTCCTAGACAGAGTAAGCAACAGAGGGAAGGAAATTAGCCCTTGGTGGGAAGAGTGAGAGGATCCTGCCTTGGTGGGGATGTGCCCGGGGAAGGGAAGGGGTGTACCTGGGTACAGAAGGTGGGCTGCTGTTGGATTGGCTCTTGTGCAGGGGAGAGCTCTTGGCTTGCTTATGTTGAGGGGTGGAGCATTCAATCTGCCCTACAGAGAACTCTCTCCAGGCTAAAAAGGGAGAGTTGATTGTACATCTAGGGACAATGAGCAGATTTGAGGGGGCTTGGAGTCCTGCTCTTGGTTCCCTTGTGCCAGTTAGGGAGCTGTGTGATGGAACACAAAGCAGTTTGTGGCTACAGCAAACAAGGATTGGGAAAGTCAGCTGTTCTCATCTGATCCAGGGTTTCTTACCATTTCTCTGAAAGGCTCTCCAAGGTACCTGGTGCTTTCTCGATTGTGACTTGGTACTCAAATCCATGAAGGGGACATCTGAAAGGTATGATGTGAGGAGAGAAAGAAGTACCTGTATTTCATGATCCAAGCAAACATAATACTTGGTAGATAAATGTTTGTGAAAATCTGTTTGTGCTGTTAGTCATTACCATCAGCCCCTTTGTTTAAAATGAGGGGGTCTGGGCTCTGAGACCACGAGGGTCTGCGTTCAAACAACTTGACCAGTATCATCCTGAAGTATTAAATTCTGCAGCAACATATGTCCTTCATCTAACTGGGAGATAGGCCTGTAAAGATTATATTTACATATGATTCCACAGGAAAAAAAATTGTAGACCATCAAAGCTGCTGCAATTAGGGTTTGGATCTCAATCCAAAATATTTATGAATTGACACTGATGTTGTAAGTCTCTAATGAAACGTTCATTCACAAGTTTGATTACTAAAAAAAAGGTCATTTACAGAAGAAATAAGTTATGAAGGAATCAAATTTCATATAAGAAACCCTGGAAAACAAGACCACAAATGACAAAACGTAGTATTTAGAGCCCAGATGGCTGCATAAAATAAATAGCCATTTCCCTGGTGGAAGCATAGGCAATTTGGCTGTGTGAAGCTACAATTCCAGCAGAGATCCTTGAAACAGATGTTAATATTGCTTGTGCATGGAAACTTTACTAAAATGCAAGATGTTCAGGTAACATGAATGTAATAAGTGACAACCTCAGATTTCTTTGTCTGTAGGAAATATGCACTTAAAACCATAAAGGGGCTGTTGTAGAGCCTGGAATGTAAATATCTGTATATGTGTTACAATGAGCTTATATATGTGACTGCCTAAGAGGTTTGAGGCATTTGGTAATTTTCCTTCTGCTGCTGTAAGTGGTATCCCAGTGAAATATTTTAAACCAATAAGAAAAATTCAAGCTGAACATGAATATAGATGGATAGGCATATGTATATATAGGCATGGAGATATATAAAGGTATAATATCTTTACCTGTCTAGAGAAGAAACAAGAATTTAAACACCTTCTTCATGTCAGATTAAATTTAAAACTGCCCTGTGTTAATGTGTTGTCTTCATCAAGTCTGTGTGATCCTTTGTGATGTACCTGGTCAGGCTAAGTAAGCCCCTAATTTTAGTAGAAGCCAGCCCTGCTGATCTCTCTCTCTAGTGGCTACATCCTCGAGCTCAGCCTAAGAAATGTGACTGATGGAATACTTATTCTGGAGGCAATTCTCAGAGTTTCTCAGTGGAATATGTTTTCTCCGTAGAGTAAGAAAGAAAAGTGACAAAACCAGAATTATTTTGATAAAAATTATTGTTCCAGTTCTTCTTCAAAAGCTCACATGATGTCCATTGAGTAAGTGTGGTACAGCAGTCCCCTGACTGGCAGCAGCAAGGCACCTTTCTTACGGCTGGCACTGGTGTAGCTCTCTGCTGGTTGTTCCAATGGAATCCTGTTCCATGGACACCCTAAACACAGAACGTGCACGATGGGTCGGTGTGTCCCTGAGTCACTAATTGAGTGCTGTCCTTAGCCCTGGTGCACACCAGATCACGCAGCAAGGGCCTTGTTTAGAAGCAGTAATGAGCTGCAGAGGTTACAACACCTACTGAACAGGCAAAGGCTGCCTTGGTGCTGCTGGGACTAAGGAAAAGATTGACATTCACTCCATGAATTCAGGGTGAGCTGTCTGGAGATCAGTGGGTAGTAGTGAAGTCTGAGAAGAGGCTGTTTCCCCCCTTCCCCTGTTTGATCCAGAAGCAGAGGTTCTGAGCAGAGCCAGCCGGCGGGCAGAGCGCCCACCTCGGCTGTGAGAGATCAGCCTTCAGTTCTTGCTCAGCCTGAGGTGATTCGCCCCCCACCAAGGTATTCCAAACCATGGGTGTTCTGGGGAAATCTGTCATCTGCACAGCTGTGCTCAGAATCCAGTGAGGAAATACCAGAGTTCATTGCAGTAGGGTCAGGATTAGTGGCAGGGTCATTAAGACACAGCCTGCTTCGAGGCTGAGTCAGTAAGAATGCAGTGTTCTGGGATGTGAGGGAGCACTGTTTGTGCAGGAAGCCATGGTATCCGCGTCAGTGCCTCAGTGTGTTCCTTGTCATGATGGCTGAGTTTCCTGGTAACCTCCCAAGATTTGGGCTGATCTCAAGGTCCCCAAAGTAAAGCAAAGGCAAAGCATGTAGCGGCTCTCTGAGTAAGACAAGAAATGTCCCTCTCTTCTCAAAAACAATAATATGAATTTCTAGATCCAAATTTTGATTCTCCTATACTGGAATAATTTCAGTAGAAGACAGTTCTGTATTTACTATATGGTCCAGAGCAACAGATTTGTTACTCAGGTGTGTTTACTGACTTCAAAATACCCCAGTAGTCTTCCACATCAGACTAAGTTAAATTAGAAAAGGAAAGAGAGAAAATACCCCAGAAAGATTAAGGGTGAAAGGACCTTGATACTTGAAGAGAGATGAACAGGTTATGTATGTAAACCATTGCAAGGGATTTGATAGCACGCAGCGCAGAGCTCCTGTTTGCTGGGTGGTGTTGGAACTGCTCAACTTGAAGCCATGTCCTCAATTGTTTGTGCTGAGCAGCCTCTGCCCTGCCCGGGCAGTAGACATTGCTCTCTTGATTAAGGGGCTCTGGAACCTCTCCCCAGCCTCACAGCCTGGTTCTGTCACCTCATTGTACAGCTCAGGGGCACGAGTGGGTCTGAAAGAATACCCCTTATTGCAACAGTAAAAAACCTTTGTCTTCCAAGATTGGAGTCTCTTGGTTAGAGTGGGGGAAAGGGGATAGAGCACTGTAATTCAGAATCTTAAATCATTCACTTGGCTGCTCTCCTTCTGAGTAGCTCCATCTCTGTTACGTTTTCCCCATTTGTAATAACAGACATATGCCTGTGCAGGAAACTGATATCTTCAGCTAAAAGTCTAGTACAAAATACACAGTTTATAAGGAAGCATCAAAAATCTTTCCAAAAAGAAGTAGCTTTACTTTATGCTAAATTGCAGTGCCTCTACTGTCATATGATACTGCTTCTCCACCACACCTAAGTTAGCTGAGTCAACAAGCTAAACACTGCACATCCCAGTATTAATTTCAGCTATCTTGACACCTCTGTATCACAGTGTTACACTTCTTAACTCAGCTGTCAGCGTGCAGTGAATGTGGCTGTACTGTCAGCTCACACAGAATAGGGCTTAGTATCCCAAGGAGAGTGTTTGGTACACTCAGAGAAATTTCATTTTCCCGTGCTTTCTACATCTACAATAACAGTGGGCTGGGCTTGTCACTCTTGTATGTTAATGTCTGGTGCTAATACTGTGTTAAACAAACGTGTTTGCTGATTCTTCCTCTCTAAAGAATCCCTTTGTTTGATACAGAACCAAAAAAAAGTCATTCTTTCCGTTTCAGAGGGAACTGATAACTCTTTCAAGTGGGACACCTGTTAGCTGGACCCATGAGACAATAAAATCAGACCCAAATTGCTTTATTCAGTAAAGATAAGTAGATAAAATCACAGAAAATAAAGACAGAAAAGTCTTGCTCCATTCACAGCTGTTTAATGGAATTGCCTCTTGTGAAAGCCACAGCTGCTCCAGGGGCCCTGAGTAGCCAGGGCTGCCCTCAAAAGTGACCTCGGTTGGAACGTGCACCCAGAACTAGGCTAGGCTACTGAGCATTGACCAAACCACCCTGGTGCCCTTTGGAAGCTCAGCTGAGGGCTCTGGGTGCAAAGGCCTGTTTGCCGCTGTCTCTCGGGCTGTAGAGCTTGTGCAGTTTTCTGTATTCTGCCCCTTAGGGACATCAGTCCCTGTCCCTGCTCCCCGTGTCCTTACGGCTTGGTGGAGCTGTGCAAAGCAGACTGACTGCCTGGTGCACGAGTGCTGCTGGCAGGGTGTGTCTGCAGGAATGAGCCCACATCCCTGCAGGTTCAGTTGTGTTAGACATGGATCCCATTCTCCGATTTGGGAGCGTGGTCAGGAATTAAATG
This sequence comes from Pomatostomus ruficeps, assembly GCA_013400735.1. Lineage (NCBI taxonomy): Eukaryota > Metazoa > Chordata > Aves > Passeriformes > Timaliidae > Pomatostomus > Pomatostomus ruficeps. Next base: position 49,366 of record VYZT01064705.1, read on the forward strand.
GGCCTTTTCCCCCCTGTACTCACTTGGCTTTTACTTTGAAACTCCACCTTCAGCTTATGCCACACACAAAAGGACTCCGCTTGCTATTTCTGGCTGAGAATAATAAACCCGCTTATCTTGCAGGGAAATTGGGAAAATAAGTCAATTAGTGTATTGGAAATGGTCTGATACTGCACTGGCAAATACAGAAACAATGCTGGTTTAGAACTTGGATGAAATGGTATGCAAAAAGTAAGGCTCTAGACCAATAATCAACAGTGACAGAAGGAGAAATTATTGAATCGTTGCTCATTTAGTGAACGTGATTCCTGCTGTGCACTGGATGAAATTGGCCCTGTGGGGAAAATAGAAAGACTAGGATAATTCTTACAAAAAGAGGAATGACTTATGGTTGCAGAGAGAAGCTGATATTGAGCATTTCCTCACTCTTGAGTGATAAGTGTGGCCATCCAAAAACATTCCTGAAAATGGTGTTGTGGGTATTTGATTTGGGTGATTTTCTAGCCTTTGAAAGAGAATTGAATATAAAGCAGTTCTGTCCTGAGACATTGTCCTGATACCTGCTGGAGGTGTAAGGTGTTAAAAGTGCTGAAATGCCTAAATGCACAGAGATCTCCCCTACTGCAGCGGAGGGAAGCTGCCCGGGTGGTGTTCATCACCCTCTGCGTGGGGAGGTGCTGGGGAGATCCGAGCTCTGAGCAAATGGAGCAGCAGCCCAGAGTGGAAGTCGCCCATAGATCTGGGTGGGCAGTCAGCAGAGTCCCTGTCCTGGTTCATTCTCACTTTAGATTGGTGCAATCAAGGAATGAAGCTGAAAGGCTCCTCCATCCTTTGATGAATAAAGTGGTTTGTGGAAAGCAGAATGGATTATAATTTCCTAAATGTCAATAGATTTTCATAGGGGCGGCATGAAGCAGCCCTCTCTTAGATTTCAAACCTTTCCCAAAATGTGTTTTCTGAAACAGATTCATTTGGATTTTTTTTTATATTCAAGAAGCCATTGCTAGATTATTTTCCCCACAGGTTAAATTGTTTATTTCCCCTTATTTCATCCTTGGAAAATGCAGTGCTTTGGCTGAAATTCTCTAAAATGCCCACTGCGAAAACTTCAGCCCAAATGGCTATAATTGAGATAAATTGTAAACAATTGAATGCAGAATCTTCTAATGAGAGGTATCAAGGAATATTAATAATAGATATTATTTCCAGCCAAGCCTGTAATAATACATGATAGGATATTTAAGGTAAAGAGATGCAAGCACAAAGTGAGGCAAATGTATGTACTCATCTTTTACATTTTAATGGAACTAATTAATGAGGCTGGCATGCTTTTGAAAATGCTTTAATTTATTCTTTGATTAAAAAGTTGAAGTCTCTCATTAGTGCAAAAATATCTTTTCTGAGTTACACTTCTGGAGTGTATAAAACTGATCAGTGATGATATAAACTGGGAATTTCAAAATTATTGTTTACACTGCATACTATTTCTGCATCATTCATTGTGGATTTACATCATAATTAGTTTGCTCTGTTTTCCCTGCAGTGAGCTTGACTTGAACTGGGAAACTCCTTTGGATTTAACTGTTGCACCTGATTGCTTTTTTACTTTCAGACATTGGTTGTAAGACATGTATGTTATTTTATTTTTTATTTCTGTGAGAAGGAGTTAAAAAAAACCCACTTCTATATTTGATTTATCAAATTACTTCTTTTCAGTTTTAGGGAAGGTGACCTTTGCATTTGTGGAACGGTATTTTGATTATAAAACACTGCTTTGGCTAGCTCACAGGTTTTTTTGCATGTACCTTAATTATATTATTCCCCTGCAGACCTCATTTGGGGAAAAAGGATCTACTGCAGCAGTTTCTCTTTAATACCAGGTTCTGTAATTAGTATCCTCCTTCTACTTACTCACGATTTTGATAAAACATTAATTGATATTAAATACCGTGCATGTGTGTGGAGGGCTGGGGTGTTCCCAGCTGAAGCTGCATTCATGGCAGTACCGGGGATGGCTCTGGAGGGGGGGGAACAGCACCTGTGGATAAATGCGTGATTCTGGTACTTCTCTGTCTCGCTTTAATGCGTGAAACTCTCCCCAGGCTAGAGGGTTTATGAGGACTTTACATTGCTAAAACATCCTTGAGCTGAAGCTGGAATCCTGCGAGCTTTTGAGAATGTGATCTAGACAGTAAAAAATCTGTGTTGCATTGTCAGAGAGCGGCCCTGGAGCTCCTGTGCCAGCCCCCTGCCCTTCTGCGGGGTGTCCTTCCCTGTGCCTGGAGCAGGAATGTCCCAGCCCTTCTCCTCACCTTCCTTCACCTTCCCTCACTCCTGACATCCCCAAAGCAGCGGGGCAGGGAGGTCGGGGCAGGCTGAGGGGGTCCTGCTCTCTGCCAGCTGCCCCGGTTCTGTGTGTTGTCCCCTCCTGTGTCCCTTGGAGCCAGCAGGGAAGTGAGGAGGAGGAGGAGGAGGATGGTGTGGTGACAGCTCCACAGTGCCGAGCTCAGCCTCGCAGCAGCTCTGACTGCTGAAACACAGCAGTGGCTTGTTGTTTTCAGGCTCTCCTTTTTCAGCTTTCTGCTGCAGAAAGTTCAGACTCTGAAGTGAATTTGCAGCCTTCCTCACCCTCACTTACCCCTGTTTTGTGGCTGGGAAGATGGTTGCAACAAAGGGGGAAGATTTTCCTTCTAGAAAGGCAGGATAGGATCCAGAGCATCTTGTAGGCTGAGTAGAACAGATGGGAAGCATACTGCTTTGCCCTCCTCAGCAGGTTAGAGTCTGGTGGCTTGTGTATGAGATTTAATGTGGGTATGAATAAATAATAGAGAGAAGGGAAAGAAATATTTGCTCAAAACGCAGTTTACAGAATGATATGCTCTACTGATAAATCAGTCCAAAAATACCTCCTCACCGAGACTCGTTTTTCAGCTCCTTTGGCAGCAGCTAGTGTCCCAATTTGAGAGGCTCTCTGTGCATTTCAATCCCAGTATTCCTCCCTGTCCCAGCAATGTTACATATCCCAGTTTACTGGGATATGTTGTACAGGGCTCTTTCTCACATAAGGAACATAAATTAGCAATTTAGAAAGGCTGACCAGAGACAACTCATCGAAGAGAAGTCCAGAGCTGTGTGAGTGGCAGCACTATCTTACAAATTCTATAAATACTGGTGTCACCTCATGCACATCTTCCTTGGATTTTGCATTTATTTCTCCCTATATTTTGCACCAACATGGGTAGCAAAATATGAAAAAGAGGAGACAGCCGAGATTAGGGGCTGGAAACATTTTCACAGCAGTATCTTGTCAGCTTTCCAGCACACTCTGACTTATCGAGATCCAAACACTCACAGCTGGTGCATATTTTAATGCCAAATGACTGGCATGGCTGAAATTGGAATTCACAGTCTCTCAATGCACCGTACCAGCGCATTTAGTCAGCACATTGCTTTTGTGTGACTCTTTTAAAGTTAAGTTACATTTCAATGAGGGTATTTTTATGGAGGCACTGTGAACTTGCACGGAAGAGTGTGCAGCTTGGTGTGCCAAGTGGTTCTATGTCTGATTAAAATTAGAAGTAAAACAACATGAAAAACCCTTCTAATTTACTGCCCTAAAATTGTCAATTAGAGCAGTGCCAAGCAGTCTGGCAAGAGCTCCCGTTCTTCCAAAAGGCAGAAGAGCAGTGCCAACTCTGAAGCAAAGGGAAGCGGAGGAAATATTTGTCAACTCTATCCAATAACTGGTCACGTAATAATTGGGCAGTAAATTCTCCAACCTGAGTTGTTTGGCTGATGGTTGGAACAATGCCTGTTTTGGGGGGTGGGAGAAGTTGGGGTTTGCTTAAAGGTTTTTTGGGTTTGGTTTTTGTTTTCCTTTTATTTTTGTGGGGGTTTTTTTGTTTGGGGTTTTTTTTTTTTTTAGTTTGGTTTTATTTGGAGGGTTTTTTAGTTTTTAAATCTTTTCATCAGTGCATTCTTTTTCATTGCAATTGTGATAGGTTGCTGTGTAACTCAGTGCTGAGATGAATGGTCTACACTGCCATGTTTCCTGAGCAGCTCAGTAAATAATGTTGCATTGTCTATGAAATTTGAAATAACCATCAATTTCTCACATTGACACTAGAGGAAAGGTTTTGGGACAAGCTGCTTTGGCAGAGTGATAGCTGCTGTATATCCATCCTCTGAAATTCAGTGGCCAGAAACATGAATTGTGGCCTCCCAGTACCTGAGGAGAGACTACAAGAAAGATGGAAAGGGACTATTTACAGAGCGTGAAGTACAGGACAAGGGGGAACAGCTTCAGACTGAACAGAGAGTAGGTTTAGATTGGATATTAAGAAACAAGTCTTTTCTGTGAGGGTGGTGAGGCCCTGGCACAGCTTGCCCAGAGAAGCTGCAGCTGCCCCATCCCTGGAAGTGTCCAAGGCCAGGCTGGATGGAGGTCTGGGCAAGCTGGTCTGGTGGAAGGTGTCCATGGCAGGAGGGCTGGAACAAAGTGATCTTTAAGGTCCCTTCCAACCCAAGATTTTCTATTATTCCACAATTTCCCTTTTAGGAAGTGCATTTCAGGTCTGTAGGAAGATCTTGCCTTGACTTTGAGCCCCTGAACAGGGACAAGAGTCCCACTGGGGGGTCATGGTCCATGGCCCAAGGGGTCCTGCAGCGCAGCTCTGGGGACTGTTGGGGGGCTCCTTTGGGATCATCCTCCTGACAGTATTGCTGGAAAGGATTGTGTCATGCAGTGCTGGGGGTTTGGAGCCAGGCTTTCACAGATTAACGAGGTCCCAGACACTGTCTGAATTATTCTAAAGTCATGGAGCAACTCAGATTTTGTTCATTAACATTCTTGCTAGACTATGAAATGAATTGAATCCAATTCAATTCAATGGAAGCAAGGTCCCAATATGAGATACTTTTGAACTCTCCAAATCTACAAGAGTTTTTTTCATATGTTCCATATGTTTGCAAACAATTATCACACTTGAATAATTTCACACAGAGAGTGGCAACAGATCATCCAGTACTTCCATTATACCCCATATTGTGTAAAACTTTATTTTTTTGATTTGCTATATTTGCTTTTACTTTTTTGTCATTTTTTAAAATTTTGTTCTCATTTGTAGATTTCAGTTTTTCTTAATGACTGTAATAGATTCAGACTTTAAAGATGAACACAACAAAATATAGTGTATGTACCAATGTTAAAAATTGGTTAATGAACCATCTTAGCAAAAGAAATTGCGGATGAGGGAGGTGGGTGGAACAACAATACAGAAGGTAAATTATGGGTCCATGAAGAACAGAGTTAAGTCTGGGCAGTTATTGAAGAACATGTGGAAAGAAAATATGCAACAGGTGGCACTGGACCCAAAGAGGAACAGCAGAGGTGTCTGGGCCAATGCTCTCCCATGCTGTGCTGAACAGGGTGAATAATCCCTGCCATTCACTTCTTTCCCTTCCCGTGTAAATCTGTGTCAGGAAAGAAAAACGGTGTTTGGAAGAGTGACAGGGAGATATGGGCAAACTCTGATGAGCAAGTGGGAAGGAGAGACAAAGGGAAAGGACTTCAGTTTGTCTCATCTAATAATTGGGGTTGTTTTGGTTTGTGCGTTTGGGGTTTTTTTGGGAGGCTGGTCCAAGGAAATGAGAACCAGAGCAGCTGGCCCTTGTGCCTGGTCTGTGTCAAGAGCTCTTGCCTCATGAACCAGTGAGGTTCACAGCTGGCACCTCAGCCCAAAGCCTGACTACTTGTAAATAAAAACAAACCACAGTGTCCAGTTTTCTTTCCCTGAGGTTCAGTGCATGAGCACCTCACAGAGGCCTTAAGAGGAGTTTCACCACATTAAAGAAGCAAGATCAGAGTGGGAACAGTGTATTTTACTGTTACTATCAAACATAATCCATCTAAGCCATAGGGCAAAAGGACATGGCAGTGCTACACTAGGGGATACTTAGCCGATGTTATAGGGTTAGGTTGGTGCCTCCCAGTGTTATGGGACAATTTGTTCAGGTATGAAATTGTAAGAAGAAAATAATTAATTACTTTGCACCCAGTAGTTGTAACAAAGTTGTCACAAAGACATCTTTGGCACTCAAGAAAAGCTGAAGTAGCACAAGGACCAAATAATCCCTGTGCTCCCCATGCAGCCTGCATGCTTTGTTCTTGCAAGTCCCATCCTGCATGAGCGCAGGAAGAATTATTTATGTTCAAAAGGCCAAGCCCCTACCAGTAATCTGGGACAGCTGCATGTTTAAGTACCAGGTTCCATGGGAGCAGGAATAAGGGCATGATCGGTCAATAAAAAGCTTTTTGCTTAAACATTTGCATTTTTACTCTTTATTTCAGATTCATGTTGCCTTCTCAAGCCCCCCCATTCCTGCATCCATTCAAAGATAGAATATGTGCCAACTGCAGTTCATTATATGTCTCTGGAATTGCAGATATTTAATGAGTTTTAACATAATTTATTACCAGTAGAGAGCAGTCTGAGATTAGAATTAATATCAGACATTGCATGAGGAAAATGCCATGGCTGAGCCATCCATACAATACATAGTACAGAATTAGACTGATTAATTTTTAAGCATACATCATATGTTTTTGTAAAAGTAGCTTATTTTTGCCAATTGGGTCTTTAAAGAGCAAACATTTGAAAAAAATGTATATAGCATAAAGTGAAGGAAAATATGATAGTGTTCTCTGCAGTTTGAATTTTAAAGGTGTGAGTGCTGGGGTCACATTTCTCTTTGCCTTATCTGGTTTAAAAACAGATCTGTTGTAAATAGTATTTGTGGTTTACGGTTTTCCTTAGTTCCTAAGCTTGAAACTTCCCTTGGTGAACAGTGTGTAGGGCATTATGCTGTTGCCTTAATTTCAATTTACTTACATTATGTTTAATAGTTTTCAAGTTACAAACATAAAGCCTGTTTTTCATCAGTAGCATCCTACAGAGTGTTTCATTCATACTGCTGGAAGATCCAAGAAATAAGAACCATTGCCAAAATCAATAAACTGAAGTATTAGCTTTCAATCCTGTCCTGTTTGGAAGACATTAATCTACATGCTAAATCATGTCATCATTGCAATTCTGTCCATCGTGCAGTTTTCACCATTTTTTGGACCATGCCTTCTAGTTACACAACTTTTTTTTTTGTACTATAAGGGCTTGTCGTCAAATCCTGTCTTCTTGTATTGTTTCACCCTATAAGACAGTCAATGCTCTAATTTTACTGCATTATCCAGCAGACATATGGGGCTGTTAAGGGTAAATCTGCAAAATTTCTAACTCCTGCGTTGAGTTTTTCTGGAGGCAGGAGCAGCAGCATACCTGGCCGTGTCCAGAGAAAGACCTGCTTGTGGGGTACAGAAAGCCTCAGTGCCTGGAACTGCAGGCTTGGGTTTCATTTTGTTTGACTTTTTCCTTAGGTTCCCTCTCTCTTAATACTGAACCTCACTTCCTTTGCACTTTTCTTGTGGTTGCATGGAGGGACATCTTGTGCTGGATGGGGAAGTGTTGTCCTGAGTTTTGCAGTTTCTCAGTGTTTCTCTTTGCTGTGATACTTTCTCACACATTCTGCTGTAAACATGGCCATGGTTTCTTAACAACTATCTATGCTTTGCTAACTGTCTCTGTTGTTTATCATTCACTATCCTGCGTGGAGAAATATGATAGATTGATGCCTTGACCAATGGAATTGAGAGGTGGTGATTTCTACCTCCAATCCACAGTGATTTGTTAAAACATATAAATAAAGGCAGAGGGTTCTGCCCTCTCTCTCTTTTTGCCCTCTCCGTCTGCTGCCTCTCTGTGGTCTTTTATTTGGCTCTCCTTTTGGCTCCTGCGGCCTAGCCGGTCTGACCCGTGCTACAGGGAAGAGCTCTCCTGCTCTCTGCCATGAAACCTGGGCGGGGAAGTGCAGGGTTCTGCTTAACCCACCTGCTCCACGCACAGGGCAGAGCAAGCCCACGAAGCTGAAGTGCAATTCAGCCTCCTACATGCTCAAACCAGAAATCGGTGCATGGCTGAGAGGTTCATACATGGCAGGTCAGGTGGTTCAGCAGAAGAAAGCGTGCAGGAGCAGAGCCAAACCCAGCGTCAACACCTGGGGCTGGAGAGATGAAAGGGTGCCTGTGGCCTGTGTGCAGTCATTAGTGCAGGAACAAAGACGCGTCACCCATCCCTCCGAGTGTCTAATCCAAGTCAGCCCCTTTCATCACAGCCTTTTAAGGCCTCTCCAACAAAGTTCAGCTTGCTTTCAACTCCACCAGGCATCAAGAGACCCATGTGGGCCTACAGGAATTTTTCTAGGCATAAAAGCTTACTGATAACACAGTTTCATTTGCATGGAATCATTTAGTCCTTATCACCATGGAAGGTGTGTGTGGCCTTAGGAGGAGTCCTGCGCAGCTGTGTTTGCAAGACTTGGTGGGATAAAGTGAGGTCGACAGGTTTTATTCACAGACTTGGTGATGTTGAAATGGTGAGGGAAATCAATCCCCAACAAGAATTTGATTTGTGCTCTGGCTGTCTGTAGAACCCCAGTGCATCAGTTTGAGGAACAGCGTGGTTTAGAGATGTGCTGAATTGTATTATTCACTTACTTTTGTAGGCTTCTAGGAAGCCCACTTGGGAAGTGGCTTAATTTCAAGGGGATAATGAAGAGAAGTTCTAAAGAAGCACGGTTATAATGAAAAGAGAACACAACAGTGAAAGGACCTAACTTGGCTTTGGTTTCAGGTTGGATCAGAATTCGTCGTTTATGCCCACCATCATTTTTTACTTTATTCCAGCATACAAAGGATGTATAGTGCTTGGTTTTTTGTCTGTGTTAAATTGATACAAACTTGAGGTGGCGAGACCTTTTTGTCTTACTGACAAAAGTACTGGTGGGGCAGAGATACACTAAAAATTTTATATCTTTTAACTGGGTCTGTAATCTTGCACTACTGTGCTTATTAGCCTTTAGTTAGAAACTGGTTTCATTCCAGTTCAAACATTTTTTTTTTTTTTCAGAATGTGCTTGATGTGCCATTTTTTAAAATCTGTGTAGAGGATTAAATAGATAATCACCAACCATTTGACTCTGGAATTCTTGTTTATATATATTCGTAGGTTTTCCTATTTGAATGATATAAATAGCCAAGGCAGAGACCCAGCTTGTGAGAGCCTATCTGGGTCTTTATCACTGAACAGAAGCTGTCACTTCATGGGTGCGGTTCACTTGTTTCTTTCATGTATTTCTTGCTCCAGCGTCAGCCAGAGCCTCATCCCATGAGAACTTGTGGTTGCTGTTTTTCTCAGTGCTTCCTTATCTCAGGTTCCAGGGTTGGCTTTTTTTAGCTCTCTTGTTGTGTTGCAATCTCTCCGCAGACTCCCTGAAACACAGTGCGCTAGGGCAGTTGACGGGCATTGTTTCACTCGGGTATGTTTTACCTCTCCGGTTTTGTGAGGGAGTTGATAATTAAGGATGAGAGGCTTATTGCTGCAGCATAATGTAGGAATATTTTGGAATCAGAAGGCAAGCATCACAGCACTCAAGAGGAAATGAAAGTTCAATAATGTCCACATTATTAATCACTTGCATTGTTTCTTTCTGTGACAAAAACAATCTGTATTTTCTATGGCTCTGCATGAATATTTATATTAAAAAAATCGGTGTATTCTTTTAACAGTTTCCCCTTAATGGCACTGTTAGGAATTCCTGTATAGGAATCTCATTTGAGGAAAAAATACTTATATCTAAATTCTCCAGCAATAAAATAAGAATATCTATTTGAAAAGATTTGCCTAAATGTTATGTGTAATCTGTAGAATATAAATTCTTGGAGATAGAGATTGCCTTTTATTCTGTGCTAGTAAGGTACCTAGAACAATAGTGTCATTGTAAGTGACTGTAGTTGAATAGGTATTGAAAACTAATATTTCAACAGCCACAGTACTCAAAATGTGTTTTGAAAGATGATATATAACAGCTCTATTGCAAGTCTGTAGTTGGTAAACAATATAAAAATAAAAAATATGACACTTCTCTTGCCTCTCCTGTGCCCACATAGTCAAAGAAAACATAAAACCCTAAACCTAGGGGAAACAGCGTTACAAAATATTCTGCTAACAAGAAATAGTGTGTAGTAACTTGGCTTTATCCTTGTGAATGCGCATCTTAATCCAGCCCTCAGCTGAGGCTGAATGTGATACTTCCTCACTTGTAAAACATCACTGAAGTGTATTTAGCATAGTTTTACTTTAAATATGGAATATAAATAGTGCGTGTAAACCCAAGGGTGATGGCAGAAATTGCCGTTCAGGGGTCTGGGTGACAGAAACAGTTTTGAGGGTGGGGCGGTGGACCTGGATCTCCATGCCCTGCTCAGAGATGTGGCTGAAGGCAGCGGCCCCTCTGCTGCCTGTGCCCCTCTGGGGTCAGGACCTCCTTTGCAGGTCACCAACGTGCAGCTGGGAGGAAAGCAGAGGAGAGGGGGGAAGCCGGTTGTGAGGTGTTTGCCACGGTGAAAGCCTCTTTTCCCTTCTGTAGCCACCAGAATGGTGTGAGCAGAAGCAGTGGCTATCTGGAGAGCCCATGTCAGGGCTGAGCAGAAGCGCAGCTGCTCCAGGCAGCCTGCTCCTCCAGCAGCACGGAGAGAATCCAGGAAGGAACACATGCTGGATTTATTGTAGCAGTTCCCCCACTTCCCTTCTGTGATATCTGTCCTTGTCAACGATGGCCAGCCCCTTTCACGGGCAATTGGCCTCAAGGGAACTGCGTGTCTCTGGGGAATTGCATCTGTTTCCTTCATCTCTCTCCAACGCACGCTCATCTATTTGCATGCCAATCGGTTTTTTCTCTTTGCGGGACATTATCTTTAAGGACTGCCCTTTTGTGTATGGCCCTTCCCCCTTCCTCTGGCCGTACAGCCTTCCCCACATGCATACTTTCTCCTTCCTTCCTAAGGAGTTTCCCTAAACAATGAATAGAAACAGGAAGCCACTTACGGCCTCTCTTCCCTTCCCTTTCACTGGAAAGCATTAGGGCTTTTTACACAGTGACCTTGAAGTAGCCTTCCTTTCCCAGCTCAGACTGGTAGTGGTGATTGATGTGCCTTTGAGGGGGGGGCGAAGGCAAAGAGGAGGTGAAATAATAAAAATGAAATAAAATAAAGAAAAAGAGAAAAGAAAATCTGCCCAGACTGAGGAATTCAGAGATGAAAAGAAAGGGGGGGAAAAAAGGAAAAAAACTCCAACCCAAAAAAGCAAGGAACCCAGTTCACCTGTATAGGCTTGAATGTCTCTGAATAGCTACCCCATGGAGGTGTGATTGCTCTGTATTATGCTCTGTAGGTCAGAGTCACTGGGTGACTGAGAGCTTGCAGTCAGATGCCTGGGGCTTCCTCTTCCCACAAAAGCAGTAGGGAAAGAAACAAGGATTTTTTATGAAACCAGAAAATTACAGTTTTTTTCTACAGGCTTATCTTAAAATGTTACTCCTATCAGCATCAATGGAAGAGGCTTGAGTAAATTATGGCCATTTTCAGGAGTGCACACTTATCCAAAGGTGTTCAGCTTCACTTTTTCCTTGAGTTCCTGCTGACAAAACTGCACCGTGTAATGGCTGAGTGTCAATCACCAGCGGACGCTGTCGTGTTCAGCGGAAAGCACCGAGCAGCCCTGAAAGAGGGTGTTTAAAACATGAGCAGCCTCAAGGAATAACCAGGGTGTGTTGCTCATTCTGATTTTGACTTCACTTTTCTACTTTATTTACCTGATAATTTTACCCTCTAAACTGGACTATTGAAAAACACATTTAATAAAATACCTGATTAAAGGTTGTGGTAATAAGTGCATTACAGAGTTACAGAGCATGTCAAGTATCAACATATAAGTCAGGTAGTTCATTGTGTCTTTGAAACGCTGGAAAATTATTTCCCTTGGACAGGTGAGGACAATGCTGACTAAATGACTTGCCAAAGTCCTCCAGTGTGTCCAGCTGAACTGTCTCCTGAGCTTGCCTCATAATCAGTTCATCACCTTGTCATGAATATCTATTTCATAGAGTGTTTTCCATTTCCTACAATGTCATTTGATTTTTTTCTGCTCTCATTGAGTTGTGCTCGTTTATCCTGGTTTTTTTCCAGTCTTACAAAGCTGTGCTTTGCTGGGTCTGGCTGACGGTTTGATGGCTCCCATCTCCTTTCATGCAAACAGGTGCATTCTGGAAGCACGCAAAGAAAGAATGGTCCTTTTTGTTCCCAAAACCAGAGATATAAAATCAACTGCCAAAGACATGTTTTCAAGTACAATGAGCTTCTTCCTTGTCTTTGCTGTTCTTGACCTGACTCCATACTGGTTTTATTAATTTACTCTGGATTCTTGACTTGTCTGCTGTTAAGTCCCAGCTCTTCCCTAAATGAGCTGTGGCTGACCCGGCTAAGCTCCGGCTGGACATGGCTGTCTGCAAATCTCAGAGCAGCACCCTGGATTTAAAAACAAGCAGGATGAGAGTTCTGATTATCTTCCTGAACTTAAATACAATCTGGTCTGCTCACATGCCTGTTACCAGTGTGAAGAATTTATTTCAATTACTGAGACTGGCTCCTTTTGAAATACAAGGAACATTTATGTTTGTCATGAGACACCCTCCTCTCTTCCCACTAAGCATTTTTGAAACCTGCTTCATTATGCGAGCTCTGTGGAGAGCCCTTTGGAGAACAATTATGTGTTATCTAAGGTATCACGACAAATGCTGGATACAATAACTCCTAACTCACAGAAAGCATGAATGCTGCCTTTCTTGATGCCTCGTATTTCTTGCAGCTTTACATCCAGATGGATTTCCTCATTGTTGCTGCACGTTAAGTTCAAACCCGTAGGGATTTTTCCATTAGACACTTAACTCTTTCTGGGTCAGTTCAGCAGGTATTTCCCTCCTGCAGCTTCCTCTGTTGCACCAGACGTGTTCATCCCTCATCACTGCTGTTAATTCAGGTTCTTTACGTGGGATCCAAACCAAACAATGCACTTCCCATTCTAGCGACTGTACTCTCGTGGAGATTCTTTTCCTAAACCAGTGGTAAGCAAACCTCTCCGCATTTTGCAGAGATTAATGAATTTGTCTTCCCAATGTCCCCCAGAGGCAAGAAAGCTTTGCACACACAAAAAAAAAAGGGAAGCTGGGAATCCAGTGAGATTAATGGATTTGGTGAAGTTTACAAGCGAGGCAGTGGCACAGAGGTGACAAGCTCTGACTTAGCTCACAGTCCTGTCCTCACATAAGGAGTCATCTTGCCAGGAAAAACTGCGGTTTCTGTTCTTAGGGGTAAATCTGTGATTTAGCCTGGAATACAGCCCATGTGGCTTCTTCTAGAGGAGAATAAGAAACTAGCCACTCCCAAAGAAATGGATCCTTTAAGGCAATAGTAAATACAGAACACAAGAGGAGATGTATTTTTATTTACAGGTGTCCAGGAGAGAAGATGGGGAGGGGGAAGTCCCAGCCCATGTGTTCCTCTTGGAAGCAGACTCATAATAATGAACAAAAGTTCAGCTCCCCTAGCAGTTTGAGAGCTGCCTATATGGAAGTTACTGATCCACTGGTTTCTTTCTCAGACTTGTATATGTTGGACCAAGCATTGTGAGCAGGTGTAATACCTTCAGCAGAATATTTTTTCTTGATGTGGGGGATAAGGCTGAATTTTGCACTTCCTCTGTATACCTTTGCGTTGCTGGAAGGGGTATGATGGAAAGATTTCCCATGTTTTTCCTAGGTAGATCTGCAAGTAAATCAGAAAAGATTCTTGAAGTAATACAGAGAAGCAGAGTTTATTATTCATACATGACCGAGCATGTTTTACTCTCACAGATTTGAAAGGTTTTTTAATAGAAAGGGACTCTATTTTATCAGTTCTCAGCTGCTACTGTGTTGAATACAGTTTCGTACTCTGTCTAGAAAAGGAATCTGGGGTTCAGACTTAGCTCTGGCTATAATCTGTTTTGACCTGCCAGCACAAATTGTGACCCTCCTCAATTGCACAACATTTCTTCTTTTTGAGGGCTGAGGCAGCTTGGGAACAGTGTTGCTTTCCATGAAGGCTGGATTAGGACCGAGTGATGCCATCTACTTTGTGGTGATTTTTAAATGACCTTTTCAAATACATCCAATTAATGAAATTTATTTCAACTTATCCTGTATCACTGATTGAAGAACTTTATTTTTGCCTTGAAGGTGGAATATGCACTGAATAGTCTTTGCTGAAAGCTTTAATCAAATTTGGGTGGGATTGCCTTCCTTTTGTGCTGTCAGAATTTTGTGGGGTTTGTTTTTTGGGTTTGTTTAGCCTTCCAAATGACCTCCCTTGCTTCTAACTTTCTGCCATTCTCCTTTTTTGGGGCAAATGCCTGGAAATTCTTGGTGCAGGTTTCTGTGCCATACACTGGGCCATCTTTGCAAGGACATAAGTCTGTCAAGCAGATTAAAGACCTCTCTGAATTAAAATACAGAATTTAGAAATTAGCTACATAATGTTTAATTATTCTTTGGCAATTGGACAACTGTGAAGAAGTAAAATTTCTCTACGCTTGGACTATAAAATAAGTGACATTTGCTTTCCAGGCCCTGCAAGTGACTGCTCTAGCAATAGCAATGTTTTCCTGCCGGATGCAGCATACTTAAATCCAGTACGTTTTTTACAGTAGTAAATATCACATCAGTGAACTTTCCTGAAATGTAGATGTGGACGTAGGTATCCGTACTTGAAGATACCATTAAGTCCCCCTGGTTTGTACATCTCGTTAAGATTTATCAGGAGCAAATGAGGCCTGTGTTCAGCGGCAAGGGCTTTATTTCCTGCGCCAGAGGCAGCTCCTTTGATGCTAGATGAGGTCACTTACGGTGCTGTTTCTGTCATCATCCCACACAGCTTTGCATGAGCAACTTCTGCAATATTAATCTCCTTTGGAGTTCTTTCAACATTTAGGTTTCAGGTAGTTTTTATGCAAAATGAATTCTTCTTCCATTTATGTAATTCCTGTACTGCTTTCTTATGCCAGGGATGCAAATCACCACCACACCCTGCAGTCTCCATGTTCTCCAAATTTACTAATTCTTCTACTATTTTTTCCTCAGATTTTTTTTGTAATATTTTTCTTGAGTGTTTTGCTTCGTTTAGTCATCTTGCCAGACTCTGTTCCAGCCTATTTTAGTGTCAACCTGATCTACACGGAGCTTTCATTTACTAGTTGTGCTGTCCAGCACTGTTAATTTCTCAACCACGGCTCACCCTGTTTTCCACTGAGATTATAGATTTTAATTTTTTTTCATCAAGTCCATCTTGCAATGAGGTTCTAGTGTCCTTTGCCTCCAGCTGTCTTGTGGCTTGTCCCTATATCCTGCTGTTACTTCCTCTAAAAAAGGCACAAACTGTATTGTGATTCTTGTATTAGAGTGACAAGCAGGGAAAAAAAGAAAGTATTAACTTCCATTTTATATTTCCCTTCAGTTTTGCCTCCCTGATGTTTCTTTTTCTTCGTGGTTCATTTTTCACCTGTGTTGTTCAGTATTTCAGTTTTTCCAAATGTGTATCATGACAGGAATGAAAAATGTGTTTTCTGAGCAAAGCCTCAGCTGACCCCAGCTGTGCGGACGCCACCAGAGCCGCTGAGCACGCAGGAGCGTGGCACGGTTATTCCCCATCCTTGTATCCTTGTCCCTCTGCTCCGGCTCGCCCCGTGCCCTGGGCAGGGCTGGTGGCAGCGGTGGCAATGTCTTTGGGCTGCGGCTGGCAGTGTCCCCGTACCCTGAGCAGGGCTGGTGGCAGCGGTGGCGGTGGCTTTGGGCCAGGGCTGGCAGTGTCCCCGTGCCCTGGGCAGGGCTGGTGGCAGTGTCCCCGTGGCCCAGGAGGGCTGGTGGCAGTGGTGGCTTTGGGCCGGGGCTGGCAGTGTCCCCGTGGCCCAGGACTGGCAGTGTCCCCGTGGCCAGGGCAGGGCTGGTGGCGGTGGTGGCTTTGGTCCAGGGCTGGCAGTGTCCCCGCCGCCCAGGCAGGGCTGGTGGCAGTGTCCCCGTGGCCTAGGGCTGGCAGTGTCCCCGTGGCCCGGCAGGGTTGGTGACAGTGTCCCCGTGGCCCGGGAGGGCTGATGACAGTGTCCCCGTGGCCCAGGGCTGGCAGTGTCCCCGTGGCCCGGCAGGGTTGGTGACAGTGTCCCCGTGGCCCGGGAGGGCTGATGACAGTGTCCCCGTGGCCCAGGGCTGGCAGTGTCCCCGTGGCCCGGCAGGGTTGGTGACAGTGTCCCCGTGGCCCGGGAGGGCTGATGACAGTGTCCCCGTGGCCCAGGGCTGGCAGTGTCCCCGTGGCCCGGCAGGGTTGGTGACAGTGTCCCCGTGGCCCGGGAGGGCTGATGACAGTGTCCCCGTGGCCCAGGGCTGGCAGTGTCCCCGTGGCCCGGCAGGGTTGGTGACAGTGTCCCCGTGGCCCGGGAGGGCTGATGACAGTGTCCCCGTGGCCCAGGGCTGGCAGTGTCCCCGTGGCCCGGCAGGGTTGGTGACAGTGTCCCCGTGGCCCGGGAGGGCTGATGACAGTGTCCCCGTGGCCCAGGGCTGGCAGTGTCCCCGTGGCCCGGGAGGGCTGGTGACAGTGTCCCCGTGGCCCGGGAGGGCTGGCAGTGTCCCCGTGGCCCGGGAGGGCTGGTGACAGTGTCCCCGTGGCCCGGGAGGGCTGGCGGCAGTGTCCCCGTGGCCAGCGGCTGGCAGTGTCCCCGTGGCCCGGCAGGGTTGGTGCTGGCAGTGTCCCCGTGGCCCGGGAGGGCTGGTTGTGGCAGTGTCCCCGTGGCCCGGGAGGGCAGCGCGGTGGCCCCGCCGCAGCGGCGCTGGCCGAGGTGCTGAACGCGGCCCGCGGCTGCCGCATCCCGGGACCGGCGCCCCTTCCCCGCCCGCCCCGAAAACCGGGGAGGGCACCCAGACAAATCGTGCCTGCCCGGCCCAGCCGAGTGAGTTCTGTCCTAGAGAATGAATATCGGAGATATTGCGGGTATTGGCACTTTTTGAATCGAGTTTTCTTACTATTTATGCAGAAAAAGAGCAGGTGGTGTATTAGATACTGTACTTGAAAATATTTCTCATAACTAGT
The DNA here is from genome assembly GCA_013400735.1 of Pomatostomus ruficeps. Classification (NCBI taxonomy): domain Eukaryota; kingdom Metazoa; phylum Chordata; class Aves; order Passeriformes; family Timaliidae; genus Pomatostomus; species Pomatostomus ruficeps. The sequence goes on from VYZT01064705.1 coordinate 66,482, forward strand.
TGTCGGAGTTAGTGAAGTGACAGGGAGTTTGTTTGTTTGCTTGTTTCCAAAAGGGTAAATCTTTAAACCTTTCTAAGCATATCAGGTTAGTGAGAGTGTGCAGCACCTTAACTGACTGTGAAATTTGTCTAATGAGTTTCTTTCGGGAAATATTTATTATGTATTTGGTTCCTTATTTTTTTTTCAAGTATTAGGAGCCTATTTGTTCTAATATAAATCTATCTGTAGAAAACAGAAACCTCACAGAGAATATTGAGCTGGAGCTTCTCTTGCTCTGCAAAACAGCCTTTCCATCACACCTAAGTAGAATTCCTGTAAATGCCTAAAGCCACAAAATAATTCCATAATACTTTGGAGCAAGAATTTCGTATCCTAAAGTCTGTAGAATGTTCAGAGATATATTGATCCATGGTTCCTGTATGTGCTGTATAACTGGACTTTTCCAACCAGCTAAACCAGTTAAAAACCAGCTTGCCAACATTCCCTCTGGACACCTCTCAGCCGGCCTGAGAGGTGCCTGTTTATTACTCTGGTCTTGCGTGGAGCTGCGATGGTGACAGAAGGGCGGTGCAATGACCTCCTTGTCAAGCAGTGGTGCCAGTGGAGTCAGAACTCCTCTGTTTCACCCCCACCTTAGGTAATGTTGCCCAATTACTTTAAAATACACCACCCGTGCCCACAGTGCAGCAGTAGCAAAATGGGAACTAAAGCCTGACTCTGAGATTCTTCTGCTTTACTAATTGCATTTTCTCTTCATAGTAAAGAATGTACATGAGGGAGCTGTAATTTTCCCAGTCTAGCCAACAATTTTTTATTCTTGATGAGTGTATTTATTCAGCTACGATTCTGTCCTGAGCTTTTGTAATTTTATTTATTGCTATGCTTATTTGTAAAAATGAGAAAATCAATAGAGTATTGGGGGAAGGGAGGGGAAGGAAAAGAAAAAAAATCACTCGGAGGCACTACAATAAATTTGCTGCAGGATAAAAAACTCCAGAGACAAAAAGTAGATAAATGCCTGATGATAAAGACTGAAGGCAAAATCTGAATCACTCATTGATTCACGATGTCTTTTCTTCAGCATTTACAGAGCCAAACAAATAAGATAAAGGGAAGAGATAATCCCAGTAGCCTAATGAGAATTTTACAGTCACCATAAAGACCTATCTTCTGAGGGCTGAATACAGTGATGTGCTCTATAGATTTGTATTTAATAATGAGCTAGAGGGTGTTGTGGACTCATCTGGGCATCAGATTAGCTCAGCTGTCTTTTGAAGCTTCATCAGGTGGAACTAACTCCACCCTCTTAGTTGGTTTTGGGGTTTATGATTTTTAAGCCTTATTTGTTTTAGAAATGAACTGATGTGACCATGTGATAGAATTCCCCTTCTATCGCCCTTCTATTAGCTGGTTGTATTGATTATTTTAATGAAACGGAATAGAAGATAGAGCGATCTCCATGAGCCATGGTCGCAAGTTTAATGAAAGTACGTGGTGAAGAAGACCAGGATGATTATCCCACTTTAAAAGAGGATCTAGATTCTGAGTTTCAATGACACATTTTCCAGAAAGAAGAGGCATGTGAAAACCCCATTCCTCGATGAGACTGTTTTAATTAAAGACTACATCTGTCTGAGATGACAAATGCCCAGGAAGCCTGTTGACTTTAGCTCTGCTGAACGAACAGTTTCAGCGCTCCTTGGGAAGCTTGTACGTGAGTGTTATTTTTGTTCATTGTGTTAAGAGCTTGTATTTTTTAAATTTTTTCAGACTAGGCTGTCATTTAAGGAGTCATAGTTTTCAAGAAGGCCAAAAGTCAGTATCTATTTGTGCACACAGCTTTTCATTCCATTTCTCTCTGTTGACACATGTGGTCATCAGCATAGTAGACAATCCTTGCAGCCTGCGGAGACAGCCAAAGTAAAGAGGAAAGGATGGGCTCCAGGATGTATAACCACGATGGGAACTGGCAAGGTTCTCTTGGTGTTTATTGTTTGCAATGGACCACTGCCAAGTTACAGTTTCTTCTTGTGAACAAAACAAGAAATGAATTTTTTTCCCCTGGCTGATGCAGAAGTGGGACTTTCCAGGATGAAAAAGGTTGAGAACACTTGACTGAAGTTCTCCACACTGTAAACCTTTTAAACCTTTTAAACCTTTCCTTAGCTTTTGTGTTGCTGGTCTGCTGGTTTCACTCCCTGGCAGTGCAGATTCTATCCCAAGTCCTCACAGAGTATCTTTCAGGTGCTTGAAATATTTTAAGGGGCACTGCTGAGCAACACCAGTAAGCAGAAATGTCATCAGATGCTGCCATGCTGGCCTTCCTGTGAACTGCTGTCTCCTCCGCGGCCCTGGCTCGAGGGAGTGTGAGAGGAAGGCATATCAGTTTCTCTAGAAAGGCTACTGTTTTGCATAGAATAGTTAAGAACATTGAGAAAACCTCTTGATCTCCCAAGGATTTCTTTTTTTCTTCATTCTTAACATATTCTTTTGCTCATTATCTGTGCTTGGCTTTTATATAATAAACTGTTACTAGTTTAGGGGCTGGATCTAAAAAGACTGCTTATTTTCCTTGCCTATGCACCCTGATTCTACAGCTGAACCAAAGCTCTTACTTTCCACTAGATTTAAATTGGATTTTTATTCAACAGCCAAATAATTTAGAGGGTTTCTCTAATCTCTGCTACTCTGGCTCATTAAGTGCAAAAGAATTGTCACTTCCACTCAACCTCATTGAAAAAACAGCCTTTAGTAACTTTGCATATAGCTTGAAGGCTGCTTTTGTTCCCCAAAATTAGTTTACGTTTAGCCTATATTAGTTATTCCCCTAGATACTGTGTCCCAGGCAGCTCGGTATTCAAGAGTCCTTGCAAATACAGAAGAATAACACCAAAGACTTGCTACAAAGACCTCATTGTAAGACTAAAAGGATTTCCTGTGAATAAGAGCTACACATGGACTTAACACTGCTGGGAGCAAGAATATACAAGGAGAAACTCACTGCATAGTGAAGCCAAGACATTACTGATTTTTAATGATTTCTTTGTAGATAGAAAGAAGAGGTCTTTTCCCAAGGAGCTCAGGATAATACAGCATAGCCAAGAACACAAAGGAGAATGTTGTATAGAAGGAAAAAAGGGAGCCTTGACGGAAGAGAGAAAGCTCTGAGCCTTCTCCATCCTTCTGTTCTCTTCTAGTCATTCGGATGAGGTGTGAATGTAACTGAGAGGCAATGCACGCTGCCTCTTCTGCAGACAGTGATTGCAATGGGATATAATGATTTCTCAGTCCTACATTACGGTGCCAGTTCAAAGGGGTAGCAGAGCACAGCTTCCAGGGACATCATTCTCAAGGCGTGTGCCACAGGACTGCTCTCTGCAGCACACAATGCATCCCTGTGAGGAACCTCTCGTAGCTACTGCCAGAACTGCATGCAAGGTGGTGTGTAACCTGCACAAACTTCATCTCAACACATAGAGAAGTGCTCATGACAGAGGAAAGCACTAGAAACTCAAGACGTTGATTTTGTTGAGCCAAACTTACAAAAGTATTAAAAAACAAACAACAAAATAAAGCGATTTATCTAAAGCATTTTTTGCTCACAAGTGTTCTCCTACCTTGGATAGCTTTAGATAAACCCAGATTTGTATCAGGAGTGAACTTCATTGTTACCATACGTCAGTGCAAGATAGGAGTAACTTCAGCCTGAAAATACATAAGGGACAAGAGATTCGGGGGCAGTCTTTCTCATATTGAATATTAATGTGTTTATGCAATTTGAGAAAGAATTAATATTTGGTTCAATGCATCTCAGGTGGTAGTGGAAGGAGAGGAGAGGATGGAAATGCTCTTTCTGTAGTGTTTGAAACACGAGCTAAGGATTGTATGCTCTCTGCAATCTGCCCTGTGTTTATTTGCTCAGTTGCATGACTAAGGTTGGCCAAGGGATGGTTTCTTAACCAGGGAGTATCTAGGAGAAGTCTTCAGGTCTTGGAGTATGACAGGACCTGATGCTCATTTTGCTGGATATGGACACGGAGCAGTGGACTTGCTTGTGCAACCCTCACCTCTTCTCTTTGTAACAAAATTAACAGGGTTTTGCTGCAGACTAGAGAGCTTACCTTGTATCCCATCTCTGACCACAAGCAGTGGGGGATGCTCAGGCAGAGGATGAGAACAACTGCTCCACTCTCGTTTTTATCAGTGTGTAGCTCAGAAGCTCCATAAAAGAGGACAGTGTCTACTAACCTGGGTTTTGGTCACCTCTCCTTTGCTGTTCCCCCAGATCCCCACCTCAGTTTTGTCTCTAGCACGTGTTTGGTTGGAGGTCACTCTGGAGGTGCCATTGGAGCATTTCTGCAGTGTTTAAAAGCCAGCTTTGTGTCTGTATGAGGTATTTATTCTGGGCTGTACTTCACCACTTGGTGGAGAAATTATCATGGTATTTAGAAAGGAAGAGAAACTCTGAGGATGACTTCTCTGTCAGCTTAAGGGCAGCACTGTCAGGCCTTTTCACACCTTTTGCTTCTTTCCTGTTTTTATCTAATGACACCATGCTCGTGTATTCCCTTCCCTAAAGCTTTAGTGATGAATCTTGTACCTGTTGGACCGATGTGATTACATGCTGAACCACACTGATGTAATCTTGCTCTTTCTCTTTCCTTGACCTTTCCACCTCTTTCCTCCATGCATTCAGCCTCTCATTTTTATAAGAAAAACCAAAAGCTGCTCATGCTCTAATCACAGTGACCTTGGAGTCTCAGTTGGTGAGAAGCTACCTCATTTTGTATTCTAAGCCATAATTAGTGTCAGTCAATGTCAATGGCATGAGAAACAGCTACAAGCGAGAAAGGTCAGAGTCTGACTGCTCCTGCGGCCAAGTGCACAGTGGGGTGGGTGGGTGTCCACCAGCAGGAATTTGTGTAGGTGAGTAATCTAACAGGATACTCAACCTCACCATGTAGTTGCCAGGTACAATTTCAGATCGTCGTTTTTTCACGTTACAGTATTAGTTTTGATAACCATGCAGAGACAGATGGCATTTTGTCGGCTTTCCAAAGCAGAGGAATAATTTGCCGAGCTGTAGCTAGTGTAATGAGGAGCCAAGTAAGTTGAAGATGAGGTAAAACCAAAGCATCTGTCGGTCCTCGTGTGCCAGCTTTGAAATGCCGCATACAAACTAATATTTCCACACAAAAAAAGTAGTGACTGTTACAGATTTGTGTAAAAGAGATGGCATTTGATAGCAATGCCACAACAGATGTCGCTGAGTCCATGCTTGATTTTTTACTACTGCTCTGTGCATTTTTGGAAGAGATACTTGCTCTGCACAGCTTGTATGGAGTATGTTCATTATAAAATTTTATTTTTCAGGAAACAATGAGATGGAAATTTTGTAGCTAATCTGATATTGTCCTTCTTTATCATGCTTCCTCAGTGGTTAGGGAGGAAGAGTTTATTCTTGTTTGATTCCTTTTCAATCTCTTTCATGTGAGAGAAGTGTCTATACCTATAACTATATACTGTATATAATATAAAAATCTTAAAAGAGAGCTCTCTATTAAAATACAATGAAAAATTTGAGGTTACTTGCATTATCCAATATTACATTTTTCAGCATGTGTCATGGAAAATGTGTAATTATATCTTCCCTATTCAAAGAAATCCTTCTCTTCACCTTAATCCTATTCTTTCTCATCTTCTTTGATGACAGAGAACAATGTTTCAAAAGTTCCCCTTTAAGAGCAAAGCTTGTAAAAAGAAACCCATGGAATACTATAGCCTACTTGACTCATTCTCCTTGGTAATAGATGTGGCAACTTAATAAAAGCAGCTTCTATCTAGGTCAAAATTATTTGAGGCATGCATACTTCACCTAAAATATATATATTTTTGCTAAATACCTGCTATGATGTGGTATCCTCTGCACAGTCTGCATTGAGTGTCAGGAGTCTGAGAGGCCCAGTGGGAGTGAACGAAGCGGGGCAGGTACTCCTCAAAGGTGGGAACCTGACACGGGCTAAACATTTATGTCCAAGCCTTTCTCAGAAGCAGAAACAGCAGTGGGTCAGTGCAAGGAAGGCTGAGGAGAGAGAGAAACAGCCCTGGGGAGAGAGAAGAGCCGGGAAGGGAAGGTGGCTCCCCCAGGAGCCAGAGCACCCTGCCGCAGGCCTGTGTGGGGCTGGGTGTGAACTTCAAAGGGATCCAAAGCCAAACAGCTGCTTGGGTTTATGGTGCTTCTGCTGGGTTGTGTTTCTTGGTTACAAACAGTGGTGCAAATGTTGCTCTGCTGGGTGCAGGGGTGGGGAGGAGGCAGCGCAGGTGTAGCTTTGTGTTCAGCTGGATGTCTCATTCCCAGGGAGCAGCACCGGCATGCTCCTGCCAAAGTCTGTCGGTAGGACTGAACCACAGCCAAGAGCTGCAAGTCCGGTTTGAGGCGAAAATGGCAACAGGTAAACTGGACAGAGGTTGAATCTGAGGGGCAAAGATACAACGTGATGATTATAGAAACATAGAGCAGTGGTTGATTGATTCTTTTTGCTACCTGGAGCCCTGAAGCAAGGAAGAGTGAAACTCGGAGGTTATAAAGTGCTTTCACCGCGGGTTAGCAGATGCTCTCAGCCAAGGGAGTGCTCTTAGACCTTGCCAATTCTTCAAAACACTTTCTTCTGCCAAGCGGCGTTACCTCTGTCTTAGCCACGCTGAACTGAAGTCTCACATGTTTTCATCCAGATTTTTGCCAAGCATTGTAAGAGCAGACATTTTTCCCGCAGTAGATTAAATTCACTGAGTTCCTCTCCATTTCATTGCATTCAAAGGGTGTTTACAACACAGAGTTAGAGGCTGAAATTGCCGTATTTTGTACAATTATCATAGAGTTTAAATTGATTATCCTAATGGAGATCTGTTATTTTCAAAATGTTGCTGTCTCTCTGGCTTTATAGTGTATTGTAGACTGCTGATGCCTTGTAACTCTTACACATTCTGTTTTCATTGTATTTGTTTCCTTATGAGTGTGAAAAATTATCCAAAGCTTTGGGGTATTAAAGCCAAACCTTTTTGAGGACTGTGGTCAGTAACAAATATTAGTACACAGAAAGTGTGTAAGAATGGTCTAAATACACTTGTGCTACATGAAGGGAGGAAACCAGAATCCAGTAATTTCATTTCTGCACCTGTACAGGAAAATCAAGCTCATTCAGTATTCTTTATTGTGCTTGAATGTTCATTTATTCAATACCATCTGCAAGAGCTCTGCTTCCTCCCAGATACTCTACACAAAACCCTTCATTTGATAAAATTAATGCTGATAATATCTTTGGATCCTATCCTTGGAGACAGTTTGGGTTTCTTCGTATGAAATAGTTTTAAATGTCTGTAAAAGGCTGGAAATCTCAACAGCTAGGAATAATTGTGTATTTGCAATGTGAAAACCAAAGGTAAATGGGAAGATGAGTAGGGCTGTTCATGAAGGTCTGGAGGAAGAAATGGTGCTGTGTGTTGGGACACAGCCAATGTCGGTTCTGCTCCCAGCCTGTCCAAGGACTTATTGCAGAACGTTCAACTTTTTTCCTCTTTTCTCTCCCTGTGTTGTATGGGTTTGTGTGTGTATGTTTAATTGGGAAGTGGTTAATTTTTTTCTTTATGGCACAATGAGAGGCTTAAGAACCACTGAAGGTTCTGAAAGACTTGGATCCAACAAGAAGGACCATGACAGCACAATAACAAAGCACACTGTAACTTCTGTCATTCGGGAATTATCAACATTGCAGATTAGTTTTAAACATAAATAACTGAAGACATAAGGGCAAAGGCAGTCAAATAAACCTATCATGCTGAAAATAAGTGGTAATAATTGGACTCTTGAATATAAAAATTGTAATAAATCAAAATACAGATTTAAAATTTGCAAGTTTAATTGGTATAGGAGTATTTTTAGTAGATAAGATGAGCACCAAATATCATACTTTAAATTTGTTATCATTAAAGATGATCCAGGAAGGTAATACATTTTTTCTGCATCACTTTCTTTAAGTACTATTTTGCTTTAATGCTGAGCATAATAGATGACTGTGATTTTGGTGTATCATTTGTTAGAATAATGTTCTGATGAGCCACTTGTACAGTGTCAGCTTGAAGTAGATTTAATCCTTTTCCTTGAACTATCTGTTATTCCTCTGCATGTTCTCTGTGATGTGTTTTCCACTGACCCCTGTTTGCTAATGATACTTTTTATTAGTGCCAGTTAGAATAAATTGCTCTGTTAGGTTTAGAGCAAAGATGTTAATAATGTTTTCAACCTCGATGCAATGAACATCACACAAATCACTCTGCACACTTCAAAATGCAGGGGCACTTCAGTCCATGCGGTTTTTGTAATTTGTGCGTCTGGTGCAATGTTTTATAAAAATACTGGTCATAAACCATTTTGGCACCCAGGATGCATGATTTCCTCTTTTGGGTGATGAATTTCAGTCAGAGGAGCATCTTTTACACCAAGGACTAGTTAAAAAAAACAAACTGCAAATAACTCAAAGGTGATAGCATGAACTCCAGTGGTCTTCTCTTTGCTTCAGCAGGTGCTTGTACTGTGACCAAGGCAGACACTGACATGAGCAAAGAGAGTCAGATCTAGTGCTCTCTATCCACATTTTCATGAAACTGAGCAGTAAATGGGAATGAGGACTGGATCCCCATCTTGCATCACTCTACTAAACATACAAAGTTATTGTGGGTTGATACAAATGCACATATAGCATAAAAATTCTGCTCATATCTGGTACTTCTTTTCCCAGTAGACTAAACTGCTTTTCTGGGCACTAAGGGGACGTGCCATTGCACTTGACAGCTAATCAGTTAATCGCTGACAGACCAGAGGAAAACAATAGGCTATTTCAAAGCACTGGACCTAGTTGTCCACTCTTGTGAATTTGCATTAGCCGAGTTATTTTTTTTCAGTGATGTCTGATCTGTAGGTTGTAGTTCTACTGTTTAGAAATGTTCCCATTATATTTTTTTTTCCCTTCAGTTTGGGGTGTAGTTCATGGCTCTCAAATGAAATGTATTTAACTGGGAAGGTGGCTGAGTTCTGCCATCTCCTCTCTCTACATGTCCCATTCTGGGGGTTGTGCTCAGTGTACTGTCTCTCTGGCTCAGCATTCTTTCCATGATCCATCTTCCCTCCTAGGACAATGATCTCCCAAACACAGAGGATACTTTTCAGATTTTCACGGTTATTTTAGGCTTAAAAATTGTGTAGGTGTGCACTTTGCGTTCATTACTCTGGCATGACCCAGAAACAAGTCCTTGTGGCGAGGAAGGCCAAGAGCAATGGTCTGGATTGCACAAAGCAGAGCAATGCCAGCAGCTCCAGGGAGGGGATCTTCCCATCTACTCAGCCCTGGCAAGGCCACACCTGGAGTGCTGTGTCCAGCTCTGGCCTCCCCAGCACTTACTGGGGAGAGTCCAGCAAAGGACCATGAAGATGGTTAAGGGAGCATCTGTCATAGGAGGAGAGGCCAAAAGAGCTGGTACTGCATCTTGGAGAAGAGGAAGATCAGGAGGAATTTACCAGTCTGAGGGAATACGTGATGGTGGAGTAAAGAGGTCAGAGCCAGATTCTTCTCAGTGGTGCCCAGTGACAGGACAAGAGGCAATGGACACAAACAGAAATACAGGGTATTCCATTTGAGCATAAGCAAAACTTTTTTTTGTTGTGGGGGTGTTCAAACACATAGAACAGATTGCTCAGAGAGCCTGAGAGTCTCCATCCTTGGAGATACCCAAAACCCAACTGGGCACAGCCTGCTCAAGCTGATCCCACTCTGCACAGTGAGTGGGACTGGCTGATCTCCCGAGGTGTCTTCCCACCTCAGCTGTCCTGTGATGAGACCTCAGACCTTGCTACTTTTAGCTTGTTGCAAATGTAGTACTGGATCTCTGGCATCTATCTGCTCTCTTGCCCATCTGCTAGAATGGCATTGTGCCTACTCAGAAGGTGCTATGCCAGTTTCAACAAGGCACAGGTGCCAACCAAACATAGATTTAGAAAGATACCCTGCATAAGATCCTCCTGGTAGTAAGCAATGCCAAATTAGGCCCACATGCTTCATTACGAGGGATCACATCTGTTGAGGCTTGTGGGCATTGTACCATCAATTACAGCCTTTATCCTCTCATTCTCTTTCCTGAAAGCTTTAGTGAATGGAAAGCAAAATTTATGAGCCAATCAAGTGCCTTGAGAAAATGTGGGTTTTTCCCTAGTGATCTCTGTCTTGAAATCTCAAAATTCAAGCTGCTGGTGTTTATTTCCCTCTGTTAGACATAATTCAGTACACACTAGATTTGCTTGTGAAGGCAAGAGAAGAAAAAACACTGAAAAACATATTCGTTCTTGTCACTTAATACCATGAGAGAAGGACTGTGTGCGATTCATTTGATACTTGTTAGACCCTGAAGAATTATTTGGACTGGTACCTTCATTTAGTAGACGAAAATGCATTGATTTGGTTGTTGCGCATTCTCAAGTTTCACTTTGGCATTTAAAAGATCACCAGCCTCCGTCTCTGCTGGCCACTCTTTTGTCTATGTTGTGTGAGACCTGAAGATGTTGTACTGCCCAACACACGCTATGAGAAGAACTCACGACCCAGGAAAAGCTATTAAAATCTATTAAGCCCTCTTGCTTCAAGAATGCTGGGCCTGTGCGGATAAAGAAGGGTGGCAAAGTGCTGACTGAGTGCTGCCTGCTCACTCGGGAGCAGTGACCTGTGCCTGTGGCAGTCCCTGGGATATTAGTCCCTCCCATCATGTAGGCTGGCTTCGGAGTTTGCTATGCCAGGAAGAGTCTGCTCACCGTTGACCCTGAGTCATCCTGGCCTCTGCTCAGGGGGTTTCTTTCAGGATCTCCCTAAACTCCAGCATGTGACTTGCTATCAGTGAAAGCTATTTTAAGAAGGACTGAGAAATGCCAGAGCATTAATGATGGCGGAGCAGGGGTAAAGAAAGCAATGCAAGAAACTAGAGCAGAGCAGTCAAGGTAGCTGAATAGGACTGACAGCCTGGACAGCTCGCAGTGTCTTGTGATCTACCTTAGGGTGTAGCTGAGGGGAGGTGGGCACTGCTTTGCACCTGTCTACAGCCCGTATTTACCCTGGGGAGAAGTGGCTTGCATAAACTGGCAGTCAGTTTAATTTGAGTTACGCCAGTCTCAAAGCACGAGCCCCAGCGCTGCCCTGATGTGTGTCGGTGTGCGCTTGGCCCTGGGAGAGTCGGGAAGTTTGTGAGGTGAGGCAGCCCTGCCCCAGCTCTGGCAGCACACGGGCTGCTGGAGGCTCAGATGCTGAGCTCTGACATGTTGTTCTCTCCCTGCCTCCTGCTGCTTCGGCTGATGGGCAAACCAGCTGTAGCACCCCCCGGAATACAAAGCATCATAAGCATAATTCTGATGGTGTTTATCCCATTCTTACATCATTAAGAGGAATATGTTCTAAAATACTGGCGAGTCCTGCAGACTGGTTTTATTCTCATAATGATCCAAATATTGATATCCGAACAGTCGGTTATTTATGCACCATTAGGTATTCTGCTTGTGGCATTTTCCCACATCTTTCCATCCAAACCTGGAGAACATGTGCTGTCATATGCTTTGCCTATTCTTTAAGAGTTAAAACAGTAAAAACAGCACAGCAGGATCTTGTCCATAAACAATGGAAACATTGCTCTAAATTCAGTACTATTTCTGTTTTTATTATGTGATCGCTTCTTTGTTGTTAATCACTTGCCCTACTTAATTCATTCATTATACTCGAAAGCTTTGAGATTAAACCCCCAGGCAGGATAGCTTCATATGAATCCTTTCTTTTTTATCTGTTCCAAGTTAGATTAAGTCTAGGTCCTGTTTAATGAGGTGCCACTTGCTGGCTTTTCATGCAGAAAGAATTCCTCATACTCAGCGGTATGTATATACCATATAAATTATAAAATATTTTACATTTTTTTCTGAATTTCTAACTAATATGTCCTGCAGAAAACACTGTTATTACAAGTTCCCTGGGACATGGGTGGTTGGCTACTTCTGATTTGAATTTTCTTTTTTTCCTTTTAGTAATGAACCTTGCTTGTTCATTTTTCAGTTATTTCAAGTTTTTATTTAAATTATGTCATTTCACAACAATTTTTTTTATTATTATTAATGGCAGTGATAAGACTTCTTTGTCTACGTCTGCAACTCACTAAGTCAATTATTGGGACGTCTTCACCTGCCATACAAATGTTAACAACCTGCCCATGCCTGGCAATGTTTGGTGTTTGTGGAGCAGCAGGGCAGATGTGGCCTAGGCAGGGTGAGGTTATGGTCAACAACAGCTCAGGGAGTGTGACGGGGCTCTCACCTCACAGTCTGAGGGGTGAAGTACTTTAATATGGCCGTGTTGACTGGGGCTGGGCTTTTTCATGGGACAGAGGTTGGAGTTTGTACCTCTGCATCTTTACTGAGCTGTCCTTGCTGCACTGCTCCGTCCTGTGGATAACAAACCCATTCCATATTGGCAGACTCCTGATGCTAATGGCACTTCCTCCAGACTCGTGGAGCTGCTTGTTTGGATCCAGTTTTGTCCGGTAGTTCCATGCTGGACTCATATCCGTGGCTTTGGCTTTTTCACGTTCTTTCCAACACCACGAAACTGTTTGGTTGAGAATGCCTCGCACGTGTCAGTCCCTGGGTCTGTGTTCTCACATGCTGCAGGTGGCAGGTTTCTTTGTGGTCCCCATGAGTGGTGACATATATATGCATAAGGAGAGTCTGGCTACGCTGCCAAATTCCCCCTTTCTGAAAATTTGGGACATGCCTGTTTTCCCCTGTTTTTATTTCAAGAGGGAATGAGAAAACAAAGCTGTGGTTCAGCTATTTTTGTGAAAGCCTGCTACAGATAAGTGGTAGGTTATGTTAGTGGTGAAAGAGAAGCTTTGTCCTGCTGAGAGAAAGTGATCACAAATAGTCTCTATCATGAAATGGCTTCTAAAAGCTTTTTTCCCCAGAATTTAAGACTGAACACCTCACAGAAATGGAAGGCAGCTACAATGTTCATCCAGAACAAATCATGTTCCATGGTCTCTGGAGAGCTTTTGTCCTCGCTTTTGCCTGCTGAGTTTAAGGAGTTTGGTTACCTTGCTCCAAGATAAAGCTGCTCTTGAAACGTTATTCCAGTTATATTAGTTATGTTGAACTAAGCATTATTTATGCTGAACTAGTTATGTTGTATTAAGCCAATTTAGGCAGGGGTTTTTTATGCAGTTTCTGAATGTTTCTTCCCATTTATAGAGAAGATAAGCTGCAATCCTCAGCCTGAGTTTCCGGTGACTCTTGAATATTTCACTTGGACCAATGCAATCAGTCATTCAAGGTCTGGGCTTTCGGCCTTTCCCCAGTACTGGTTAACCCTGCTCTGTTGTGAAGCTCTTGCAGGAACCCTTCTCAACTCCCTGTGTAAATGCAAATTGTGGTTTGCTCTGTGCGCCCCTTCCATCTTGTCATGCTCCCTGATGCAAAGTTCTTCATTATTTCACCTTAAGGACAGTTGAGACTCTGGTGTTAAGGAATTTGTATACAGCCAAATAAGAAGCAAGGAGCTGATAGCATTTTCTTTTAACTCTGATTTGGATAAGTTCTGCAGACAGGAAATATTTTTATTGTTAGCAGTACTGCTACTGATATTCAAAGTTAGAGTCAACAGAAAGCTTCATATTGAAGATTAATATTCAAGAGAAAGAGGAAAAGGACATATATTTTTTTTCAGTTCTGTAGGTGACCGATTTTGAGAACAGTGATGGATACTTAGATGGTAGAGAATGGAAGAACTAGAGTTTAACTACACCTAAATATTTGGTGTAAGCAATGGCTTACAGTTTATTCTTTTTTCTGAAGAAAGTCAAAAGAAGTCAATACTAATCACTGCAGAAAGGATATTTGACTCAGAGAGAATAGTAGGTTTAAACATTCTTTTGTTAATTCTTCACAGAATCTAATGTTAAATAACTCCTTAATAGTAATTTTTTTAATATGAAAAATATGCAGAAGAAGCAGATGACTCAACATAGATAAAAATGGAATAATTTTGCATTTCTGAAATACCTAGGGGTAGTCAAAAATTATAAATGCAAGTAGTGGTACATAAATATCATCTCTAATAGGTGATCGACAGCCCTCCACTTTGTGAATCAATAAAAAAAATCCTCTAGATGCATGTATTTAAAAAGCATGAAGTAAAAAATGAATTAACCAGTTGTTTTCCTTGCTCCTGTTCTCTGTTGCTAGGCTGTACCACTCATCACCTGTGAGACATCCAGATCTGGAACAGGAATAACAAAGGGAATTGCAACACGCTCAGTTCAAGGGAGCAGTGGTGTTTCACAGTAGGCCTGCCCCCCACAGCCAGCTTTAGAGAGGAGATCCGGAGCTTTTCCACTGCATAGTGTGATGTTATCAAATATTTTGAACTGTAATCTTGCAATTACTATTAATGTTGCATTAAAAGATTATTTAATGAAGGAGATCATGCAGAGAACAAGCAATATAATGGCTCCAAGCAGCTTGCCTCCCACATACCTGGAAAAACTCCCTACTGCTACAGAGGGAGGAAGAACAGTTAGTGCCAGTTCTAAACAATAGGTTTCACACTGTATCTGTTAAGACCTGTTGCTTTTGGCAACAAAAACTGACTCAAAGGCATAAATTTAAATTTTAAAAAGTGGTGTTTGGTGATTAAAGACAAACACAGAATATTCTAGCTTCTGCTGTGCATTGTTTAGCATTCAAAGGCAGTTGTGGAGGTGGTGGCTGTCTGGGTGTTCCTCTCCACCATGTATTGTTTAACCTCTCTGTGCATTTCAGGACCAGATCATGTTCTGACAAACGCGTGGGCAATCCAGAAGCAAATGCACTTGCTCTGGTGTAAAACTTGTTGGAGTAACTTCGGAGCTGAGGCTTCAGCTGTGCTTCAGAACTGAAAAGCGTTTCATGTTGTAAATGTGTGTGGCTGTTGCTGTGGTGCTCTGTTGGCAGGACCCTCATATGGCAGATCTCCCTGTGGTATCTCTGATGTTGCTGCCTGGCACTTCCTTCAGCTTCACTTCATGTGGCTGTTTTTCTCTTTGCCACACGGAAAGCTGAGGGAAGTGTGATGATGTTAATGTGTGGCTAAATCCTGACAAGCCACTAGTTGCACAGGGAGCCCTCGATTCCAGATACTTTCAGAAACTGGCCCACTCTAAAAAACGCGTGAACTACAGGCACATTACAGAAATTGCAGCTATGATGGTCTAAGGACACAGGCAGGGTGCGATTTGGAGAAAGACAACTCTTTATTTTTAATTTTTTTTTAATTCTCCAGTACAGGAAAATTGGACAAGTTTTCCATACAAAACCTTCCTTGTCTCATGCTTTGTAGATGAACATAAGGAAAATCCTCGATGCTGTTCCATCCTCCAATGAACCTGGAGTTAGAGCACACCACCGTGTTTCTGTCTTAGCAATCACCCTGCAGAGGGCAGTGCCTGGAATACCATGCTGTGCTCAAACACCAGGTGCCAGGGGGGTTTCTGTAAACTGAAGAACCAGGCTGTGGCAATATAAATGCGCTCAAACACCGATTGAGTCCTCACTGCCGTGTTTGTCAGTACCTCACTGTGCAAAGCCTGATCCGATGTCTGCAAAACGGTGCCCTAACAGTGGAGTTGGGAGTTTACCCCGTGTTGGATACCCATCCCTTTGTGTTTTGCACCAGTCAGATTTTGGGTGGTTAATATCTGGAGTTTCTGCATCTTCACCACAGACGGTCACTCTGTCCTGGCTGTCTGTTCTCCTGCGTTGTGGAATCTGGGCAGAGCGTGTCTGGAACGGCACATTGCATTCTGTACCTGAGAAAGGCCGGGGATTTACCTGGCATTTTCTCCTTCACCTGGAGGGAAGCTGGACCTGCTCTGCTCTAGTGAAAATACCCAGCAGCAGCTGTAACCCAGGACCTAGTCTGGGTTTCACCCTCCCAGACCTCAGTGGGTTGCTGGGGAGCACTAATCCTGTACAGAATTAATAGGAAAAGACAATAAAATTAAGCACCTTTACATCTGTTTTTCACTGCATTTTTCTTGTTAATCTTGTACTCTGTTCATTGTGAGTGAAGGCCATGTGTGTAAAGCTATTTACACAAATTTATTATCATGAAAAAGAAAATCCTACCTCTGACAAAATCTAATTGTTAGACTGGAGGTATGAGTGTTCATATCAATTTCTATACATCCTTCAAGTTCAGTGTTTCCATCCAATTCATTAAACTTTAAGCCTGCTTTCCTATCACCTTTATTTGTAATTGCATTTACAAACCATGAATAATTAGAAATAATATTTGAAACAAAGGCCTTTTGGCCTTTGGGGCTATATTAATCAAGGAGAAAAGTGTTACTCATGAAATTTTATGGGATAAGGGCAATTATCAATAGAAGATTATTCCTGTAGCACTTGTCTTTTTTTAATTTTTTTTTTTTTTTTAATTTTAAGGACTCATGGTCACATTAGAAATACAGTATTTTGCAGGAAAAGAACAATATTTTCTCATTGCACAGTGTATTCCTAAAATTAAAGTAATATTGGTTTTAGCCCCATAATGTCTTTTGGGGAAAGATTGGTTTAATTCAACTCTTATTACATATGAGAAAGTTGCCGAAGTGATTTTCAGGGCATATGGCCTAGGAATGGAACTGCATGTCTTGAATGAGTTCCAGCAAATTTCATGTGCTCTTCTTTTACTGCATCTTTGTTGTTACAGAGGAAAAATTAATTCAGTTTTCCAAGAAAGTAACTCTGAGTAGACTGAAAGAGTGCCTGTCTCCTCCTCTCTAGCCATGATTTTCCAGGGTATCTGCATTCCACTGGGCATTGAAGTCTTCAAAAGTAGCCATAATTCATGAGCACGTGAGGGAGTTTTCCTGAGAAGTGGCCAAACCTTTGGAATACTTGCTAGAGAGAGAAAAATATGATCATGAATTTCAATATATTGACAAAATATAACCCAATTTCTTCTTCATTATTCTCTTCTACGACACATTTTTCTCAACAAACCACTGCTAGTCACGTGTTGGCTTCATTTCTTCTCTTACCTTTGTAGATTAAACAAATGGAACAGAGTAAGTGGAAAGCAGTGGCATACTGTAGAAAAAAAATAGAAATACATGGAGAAGGAGAAGATTGCAGAAGCAACCTGTCACAGAACAACAGTTCTCACCACCTGTTTATCAATTCTCCAACTGAAGCAGAACACGTGAAGTGCACAGGAAGGAGCAGAGGTCCTTTGTGGGAGGTGCTACTGAACTTGCTCAACAGCAGCCTTCCAAACACCATCCTCTTTCTTTTCATCCTGAGCTTTAGAGAGAAAACATTTGGGTTTACAGAGGTACAGCCAGTGTTTTAGGAGCGTAGGATACTGCAGTATTTCTTTTGCTTATCAGCTCAGCCAGGAAGAATAGTTGGGCTTTTTAAAGCAACTGTCTCCTCTGCATTCAGCTTCTGGACACTGATGGATTTTTGCCTTTGTTTCTAAGCACCATCCAGTCTCTTAAATGCTTTTACAAATTAAGCTTGAATGCAAGCTTTCACCACTATCTGAAGTGCAACTTATTATTTCTAATGATCCCTCCTCCTTTTGAAATGCCACTCAACTTCTCTTTGCTGCAACCATTAAATATAGCTAAACGAAATAAATAAATGAGAAGACTATTTCTGGCATGCAACCTTGACAAATTTATCCGTTGTATTTCAACAGCTTTTCAGTTGGTAGCGAAATGCTCATCCCTGTATCTCATTATGAAACTTTGTGAAGTTTCTTTTAACACTGTTGGTGGCGACGTTACTGGGGAGCTGTGTTAACTAATGACTGTTACATTTATAATTTATTCTAAGCAATCCAAACTGTTGTTGGAAAATAGTGTCTTCTGAAGCATTATGAATGTAGTTGCAGGTATATGAATAATTTGTAACTATATATTCACTGATTAGACAAAAATAATAGAAGTCTTGATATGAGTTTCACTGGAGTGACACCTGTTAAAAATCTACTTTCTTTTTGAACCAGTTGTGATATAGACATCATTTTCCATGCGTGTTCAACAGAAATCCTGCTTCAGAGTAAAGTGCTTCTTCTCTAAATCCAAAAGAAGCAGTATGTAACCTTTCTTCCACTCCTTAAATAAAAGTATGCTGATGAGATGTTAATTAATTGCATTAAAATTTAAGAGGAAACATGTAATTATAGTACACAGGTGCAAAATTATTAGCCAAATTTTCAGTATTATCTACAACTTGAACACTGAACCTCTCATCGTTATTTATTATTGACGAGTGTGCAGTGCTTGGATGCTTCCAGCTTGCATCATGTAGTAGTGAATAAGGAAAAGCTCTGCATTCTGCTGGTGTTTTAATCACCCTTCTCTGTTTTAATCTGTGATCAGGCTGTGTCCTCTGTTTTACACAGAGACTTTGTTCTCCGTTTTTATCCTGAAGATTTGTGGAGATGAGATGCGTAACTTCCAGCTACTACTGGAAATAGAGCGCAGCTTGGAAGGTGAATTTCTCAGAGTTCTCAACTGTGTTGTTATGCCAAAAGAAAGTATTTGGCACCATTTAAATTCAGCCATGCTGAAACAGGAATCTGATCTTTATACAGGAGTTTAGATATCCAGGTTTAAGGGATGTTGCTCTTGCTTCTTCAGGAAGTCCAAGTGCAATAATCACAAATACTTGGCTCACCAGGATAGTAGTGAGATGGCACAGAGCAGGAGAGGTTTATGGATGCTGTAAAACCAAGCACAGCTGATGTTTGGGAACACATGGTCACTCCTGCCCTCTGCCCATGCCTGTGGAAGATTCAAGTAGGTAAGAGAACATGAATGGCATAAACACCTGAGCAGTCCCACGCCCTGCTTTTAGCATTCTCTGAAACCCACAGAGAGGGTTCTTTTGCAAACAATTGAAATTAATTTCAGTACAGTCATTAAAAATAATGTAAACCAGGTCTGCTTGAAAAAACTCATCTACCTGGACTCAGCCTAACCCTGAAGTGATGTTATTTATTCATGTTCTGAGGGTTTTATACCCATGAAGCAGAGTGGAGAATCATAGGCAAGCTTATTTTTCTTGACTTTGCATGTCTTGCACCTTTCTGTAACAGAGTGAACATCTGGAGAATCCCTGGCTGTGAGTGTGGCAAGTTTGCAAATGTACATATTTAAACTGAAACCTGAAACTTTCGTTTCTTCCAACACGGCTTTTGGGAAGATCTGCATGCCTCTAAGTGGAGTGTCTTGTAATCTTTGTTTTGGTGCCATCGGTAAATGTGATTGTCTTCCCTTTGTACATGGGTAAATAGCTGGCGGAGCACAATTCCTGTGCTGCTCAAGCGGTTCTTCTTTCCATTGACAGGCTCTATGCAGCTTTTGCTTTCTGTGCAAGCTTCCCTGCTGCCCTCTGAGATTCACAGGAGGGAGTACAGTCCTGGCAGTATCCAGACAGAGTTGCCCTTTAAACAGACACACTGTAATGAAACATTTAATTTTTCTGAGAAAGTGAGTCAAATTTTGCATGAGAAGGGTTGTTGTAGTATCAGCCTAGAACTGGACTTTGGTCTCTTCTCTGCAGTCCTAGAATAAAGGGTGAGAGTCCAGATTAAACTCCTGGATATAATATTGACCAGTCTGTTTGCTGATGTTTAGCTCATCACCTTATTATTTCAGAACCTGAGGCCTGTAATGTGTCTGTGCTTTCTGATCTGCCTTGTTAAGTCTGTCACAAAAAATTAAGAGCTGCTTTTTTGCCCCCTCATAGCTCACTTGCAAGATTTCTTTCGTTTCCCCTACTCTTTCCTCATCACTTCAATAGCCCAAGGTGCATTTAATTGCAACCTAAGTACCTTGCATTCCCCCTGCACACTTTAAAGAGTAAATTCTGAGTGATTGGACATAACTAGTACTTACCATAATAAATAGCATATTCATCTTTTCCAGAGTCAGACAATTTCATACTGTGCAACTTCTCTGCTTTCTGAAATGTCACCACTTAAACTGCAGCATGATTTTCCCATGAGGACACATTGAAAAGGCCTTTCCTGAAACACAGCTTGGAAATGTAACCTGTAACGTTATATTTAAACCAATTTTATAGCACTCAAAAATTGGATGAACAGGTACAATACCAACACAGTGGAGACAATGTATTCTTTTTAATTTTTTTCCTAGAAACTGGTCCTGGGTTTAATGAATTTTGAATTTGATTTTTATTTTGAAGACACTTGCCTGCTTGGTGAAAGCATTTCTCTATTATTAGGCTTTGCAGCTGCAAAAAATAGTTACTTTCAGAAATCTCTGAGATGATACACATCACTGCAAAAACTGGGGTACTGCGCATGTCATTTCCTAACCCCGAACTCAACAGCACCAAAGTCATCCTGAAGTTTGTCGGATCATGACTTTTCAGGGGAAAGCTGCTCTTATACCGGTGAAAGATGAGGAGTTTTTTGCAAAGAACTCTGGCAAGATGGAGAAAGGGGAAAATGAATAATCATGTTTAATCTGAAATGTGTTTGATTCCTTTGTCTCGGTGATTAAGTGAACCACACAGCGATGTGGCTGCAGGTACCCAATCGAGCAGCAATGTCCTGAAAAGCCTCCACTCATCCTTATTGCAGTATTTCATAAATCCCAGAGAAACTACCAGAAACAGTTTGGAGAAGCTCACTAGGAGGAAAACAAATAACTAATTAATTAAAAAGCACATACTGAATTAAAAATACAAATTGGCCAATTTCTGTCAGCTTTGAATATGGTCATTAAAAGGATCAGCACCAGATCCCCCCAGAATGGCCACTGATGTTCCTCAGGGACACCAGGGGAGAAGCTGGCACAACTGGGACAAAATATGACATCAGCCCCTGCCGAGTTGGGCCAGTGGGGAACGTCTCTTGAAATGCCTAGAGAATGTCAGATCACGCCAATAAAAAATTTCAGTCCAGAACTATTCATCATGTGCAGGGCTTCTTAATGGATTGGAGTATATTTCTCCTGTGTAATAAAATAACGAAAGCACGCACTTTTCAATTATTTTTGTAATTAATTAAATGGAGCCACCATATTATTTTTCTATAGCACCAAAAAGGAAGAATGAACCTTCTTTCCTTGCAGTACTTGTACACTTTCAACTAGATTAATGATTAGCACACAAAAATAGGACTAAGTTTGGACTGATCTGTCAGCTTGTTGGTTTGGGTTCTGAGGGTTGGTATCAGACAAAGGAAAATTGGCATTTTTTTAAACCCTGTGTGACATTGCTCTTGTTCCTTATTTGAAGAGGAGTACCGTGTCATGTTACACACAAGTAGTAACAGAAAAAATTATGTATTTGTTACTCCAGTTACATAAGTTACAAAGGCATGGCTGAATCACTGATGGTCTTTCATTAAGACTAAATTCTACCCAAAATTTGGAAACCACCAAAGGACAAAACTGTTCGCGTGTGGCTTAGATTACCAGTATCCCCCAGATGCTGTAAATGCAGATGCCAGAAGTAGCGGTTGGCTTGTACCTCTGATCCCACCCCTGCACAGAATAACCTGGCCTGGCAGCTGGGCTGGGAACTGGGGTCACTCGTGTGGCCTGACCCAAAGACCAACCACTGAAGGACCACTCATTGTCACCTCGGGGTGTGGTTTGTGTCACACTGTGTGCTGCCAGCGCAGCAGTCACTCGTGAGCCTGAGAGGCTGAACCCCTGGAGGAGTGCCAGGCTGGAGCTGGCTCTTGTTTTGCCTCTTTCCTTGGGTAGCTGAAGTTCTTCATGCTTGACCTCTCACGTTAAGTTTCTCTCTCATCAATAAAACCCAGGGATAAGTCAGATTAATGACTTTGGTCTGTTTGTCCATTTTTGACAGGAAGCAATTATAGCAGGCGAATGATAGTAGTGTCCTATGTGTGCTTTTACTCAGTGTTTATGGTTACCAGAGGAGATTTCCTCTCCACACACTTCCTTTTGCTGAAGGAAGAACAGCCTGACGTGCAGTTAGTCCTTGCTGGTTTAGTCATTTAACCGCTGCAATATAGCACTTATTTATTTTATCTGGATTTATTCCTTCTCTCCTCTGTCCTGATAGCTGAATACCTCCAGTTGTGTGGTTATGCTTCATTAACTGGCATTCAAGCTCCAAGTGTTCATGGCTTTAATGGAGAATCCAGTACTGCAAACAAAAGGGGCCTGTGATCCACCTAGGGGCTGGGAGAATTACGAGATGGCAGAGAGTTTCATGCAGGAATTTGTAGGAACTGTTGCCTAGCCCAAGGGTTAGAAATAGGTCTGTATGACCATGAGATAAAAAGTAGGGGTGGGGTTCCAGAGACACTAAATTCCTCTCAAAGCAAGGGTAGTTATACTGCTAAGGCTCTATCTGCCATGAAATCCATGCAGCTCTGTCAGCACGACACTGACCCCGCATGAGTGAGCCTTGAGCTGACACTGAGCACCCACAGCTACAAAGCTTCCAAGCACCCACCAGCGGCTTGTCCACAAGAGGTTGGGATGGCGCATGGTGTGTTGTCTCACATGCTTGGGAATCTTACAATCTCTTGTAAAGCCCAGGAAAACTCTGCAACCCGAAATTCCCAGAGGTTCCTAGGACTGCCACATCTTCCATACTCGTGCTCTCATACGTGCAGTCACATGAACAGAGCTTTGCACTGTATTAGAATTTATTATCCACACTACTGTCACAATAATCAATAACCATCTTAGAGATGTGGTGCTGAATCAAACCTAGGACAGGGCTACTTGCCGTCCCTTACCCAGCCCTTCCAGGAGGCATGTCCTGCACGGGGGTGTGCCACCTGCTGCAGCTGAACCTGCTCTGGGGGGCCCAGGGCCTGCCAAGGCAGTGGGTGCACAAGCACACCCCTGTGCCCATGGAAGTGAGCTGCTCTTGTGTTGTCCTGAGTTTTGCAGTTTTTCAATGTTTCTCTTTGCTGGAGTACTTTCTCACGCATGCTGCTGTAAACATGGCCATGTTTTGCTAACTGTCCTTGTTGTTTTCATTCTATTCTCTTAGGTGGAGAAATGTGATGGATTTGTCCTTTGACCAGTGTGATTGAGAGGTGGTAATTTCTACCTCCAATCCACGGTGATTTCTAAGAACATATAAATAAAGGTCAGAGGGTTCTGCCCTCTCTCTTTTTGCTCGCTCTTTTTAGACCCTCCTTTAGCTCTCTCATTTAGCTCTCCATTTTAGCTCCTCAGCCTAGTTCAAGTACGTGTGTTTGTCCATACAGTACAGTAGACATCAACACTCTTGTGCATCCACAGTCACACCTGACACACGAGTGGGTGTCAAACGCTGCAAACAGCCCAGCCAGAACGCCAGCGACTGCACCAGTGCCTGTCATTTAAACAGGCTCCAACCACTTCAGTCTCCACTGGATTTTTGTTTCCCTGCCTATGTATAGGTCTACTAACCCTTGATAACAGCAGTAGTTTGTTAATCCATCCACCCCACCCTGCCTCGCCTGAATGATACGAACAGTGCTGAAAACAGCAGTACGACTTTAAATTACTCTGGTTGAAAATCCACTTCTGCAAATTACTGACAGTCTTTTAAACAGATAAATAATGTTTCTCCTAAGTGCAAATCTTCACTCTGGAGACAGAAAAGAAAAAGTGTAAAAATATGTAGGTCTGATTTTGTTTTCAGTGTCACCCTTAGCAAAATTTCTGTGGCAAAGTTCTGAAGCAGCTTGATGCCAACAGTTTGCATCAAGTGTGCTGGATTTGAAGCAATTGAGCTAATGTTTGAGATTCTGACAATCGGAAAAATAGGTTGGCGTAATTATATTAAGATATCTGAGAGTGTCATGTACTTTGCAAGACTGAATTTTAAACTGTTGATTTAAATTAATGAAGATTCGAGAGTTTATAATTTGTTTATTTATTGAAATCAAATGCAGTCCATGTTTCTAACTAATTGAAAAGTATACTTGTGATAGAGAAAGTATTTAATTTGGGCAGGCAAGCTACCAGACTTCCAAATAAAGATGATGAATTGCAAATTCTCAATCTTAATCCCTGTAGGCTGACAGTTACCCCTCTAAAAGCAGCATTTGAGTGATATACTATAGCTGGTAATAGCACACAGCTGCAGAGGAGGAAATCCCATTGATATTTTGCGAAGCTTTTGTTTTGCCTCATTCATTTATTTTGGAAAATGATACATTCCTTATTTAGGATAAAGAACTTTTTTGCCATTGTGAGTAGACTAGACCTTAAAAAGCAGTTAGTTTGTCATGTGTAAAAATGCCTGGGCTCGGCTCTGAATTCGCCTCACTTGCATGTAGCATTTTCAGAAGCACAAATGCATGTGTGATTTTGCAACCTCTTCCCCCCTTCAGGAGTAAGGAACACACCTCTGTTATACATCCCAACATTCAGCACACGAGATCAAATGTAAAAAGGGTTTTCTTCTCCCTCTAATGTATAAAGCATGTGTCCAACAACAGCAGCAAAATCAGCGCCAGAAGAAGCCGTCCATAGGGAAGCAGTAATTTGTGTGTCTGCACATTATTCTGTGTCTATGCACATATTAACCCTGGTATACAGTAAATTGTGTTACCATGGCAGCCCTCACATGGAAAGTTCTGTACTCGTAGGGTATCTCTAACAACCACCAATGGGGAATATGCCTGTTCTGGCAAATGAAGAAGGGTGTAGTTTCTTTCTGTGAGGAAACAATACACCATAATTAGGGATGGGAAAACCAGGTTGTGGAAACGACAGAAAACACAGCATTTGCCCCAAATGTAAAAAGCAAAAAACAAAAAGCCCTCAGAACTCCCTCTCTCCCTTTTGCCATGCATCAGCGCCACCATGATTCCCAAGGGCTGGAATACTGCAGCCTTTACTCGGACAAAGCTTCCATTAAAATCCTGCTGATGGTTTTCATTCTGGATACTTTTCATTGAGGCTTTTACAGGCCACTTTGCTTACATTAGTTTTTGTGTCCAATTTTGAGATTGAACTTCTTTCTTTATGATGAAGCTGGTTTGTCAAGGGTGAGCTGTTGCAGTTCATCAACACCACATGTTATCATATGCTGTGTTATATTTTTAGTTGTATATACAACTTTGCCAAACTTTAGCTTTATGGCTGACATTTTGAAGCAGATGCTATTTGCCTGAGTTGTTTCCTTTTTTAAATGCTTAAACAAAAAAAGAGGCTCAACCACTTATGGGAGTCAGATCAGAGGAAAAATATTTTTTAACCCCATTAGAAATTTTTTCACCGTTCCCTTGGAACGTTTTGCACCTGCTGGTTTGAGTCTCAACATTAGTGATACATGGATGATAGCACCACTCAAAGAGAAAGGACAGCAGAAATGAGAGACCTCATCAGTGTTCCAGGGTGCAAAACCCAACACTGAGTAAAGGGTCAGCAGTTTGCGTGAGTCATGAGTGGTTTAGAAAGGAGAAAAGAAAAAAGCCAGGACAAGATAGACACTCCCAAGAGCTACAGACTTGTTGTATTGGCTGAGGTTTAATGGAAAAGCGGTGCTCCTGTCGGCTGGTGTACTACATAATAATGTTAACACCACTACAAACAGGTTGTGGTTTATTGCTTCAATTTCTTATGTACTGGCAAGAGAATTAACAAGATTGATGCATTAGGATCTTAGATCTCAGTCAAATTAGGTGACTAAGAGGGTGATGAAAAAAATGCTTGTTCTTTGAAGGAGCACAACTCCATCAGAAACTTGTTACATCCAAGCATCAGGCCATTTGATGAGCTGCTGATTTAACAGCACACTTAGCAGGCAGTAGTTACATTGAAAGGGGCAACTACTTAATCAGTGCTTTAAAGATATTATGTTCAGAGTGATTTAAAGGGATATTGTGCTTTAGCAAGTGTGCCGTGAGTATGAATATTTTCTGCATGAAGTGAATGCAAAAATGAGGTTGCAAGTGTCATTTATATTGTCAGCTTCTTTATTTGGACATATGTTGAAAAAAGAAAAAGCCAGTAAATGCAAAACAAATATTAGCATTTTGAAAAAATACTTACTGGAAGGAAATAGCCATCAGTGGAGGAGAGCAGAGGAAGAAAATAGCCGCTAACACATTCCATGAATTTCCACAGTAGAGAAAGAGAGAAAATAATGAAGTATCGTAAAATAGAGGAGAAATAAGAGGAGTAAAGAGAACAAAGTGCTTAGTTTCCACCATTGGGGCCCTATGGCCTTAAACTGAGACAGGGGAGATTCAGATTGGAAATTAGAAGACAAACGTTTCGCTGTTTGGGTGGTTTGGAATGAGTTGCCCAGGTAGATGGTGTAGTTACCATTTTTGGAGGTGTTAAAAGGTGTCTGGATCTGGCTCGGGGTGATGTGGTTGGGGGGTTTCAGTGGTGGTGTTGAGTGGATGGTTGGACTGGATGATCTTGAAGGTCTCTTCCAACCTTGATGATCCTGTGACTTGGGCGATTTCTCTCATCACCATGAATGCATCCAGGAATGCTGAAGACCTCTAAGTACTGCCTTGTGCAACAAGTGGCTCAAGGAATAAACCCTGTTTACCTTCCCAAACAAGGGCAAACCAGCTTGGAACAGAGGGAGCTGTCAGCACTTTGAGACCTGATACTGCGTTTGGTGTCTGATAAATATCTGTGGGGAATCAGATGGGAACTGCTTCCTGAAGCCTCACGGACAACATTTAAAATAACAAAGAGGGGAAACAAGTGAGGCAGCAGTACCAGTGTATTTGGAGTACCTGACACTGGAGGCTGGCTGAGGCAAAGGATCTTTCATGCCAAGTGACAGATCCCAGTCTGACAAGACCACAGCTTTTACACAGACTTCAGTTTTGGGCCGGTGACTGTGCTCTGCAGCTCACCTGCCTCCGTTTACCAGGGTGTGCAGATTAGAACCCCTTCATGCCCCAGGGCCCACGTCTGCGACTCTGATTTAAGTTCCCCCAACATGCTGCAATTACCCAACTTTGTGCTGCAATTACCCATCTTCATGCTGCCTGGTTCTTCCCAGTGGTGCCCGCTCACTGCGGGGGCACTGCGGGCAGGCAGCAGAGCTGGGGCCCAGCACCAGGGTCCCACGGGTAGCTGTGGCATCCCAGGCTGATGGAATGGGTCTTTTCGTCAGCGCTCAATTCACCAAATTTTGAAAATAGCCGTATCGTTAAGGTCCATCACAGAAAGCACAAATATAAAAGAGAGAAAATAAAAACAGGCTTTGGTTAGGGCAGGGGAGCTATTCATTTTGTTGGGGAGAAAATGAGGCAAGGCAGAGTCATTAGCAGGGCTCCTTATGAAAGCAGGAGCTGCTTGGAAAATTGCAGTGCCATTGACTAGAATACATGGAGCACAAAAGGGAGATATAATAAGAGGAAAGCAGTTATGCACCTAAGCCCTGAAATGTAGCATTACATCCATCCTGAGAGGTAATCATTCCTGTCATTACTAAGCTGTAAGATCACTCAGTCCTAGCATGGTAGAAATCCAGGCGCTCAACACATCAGTCAGGTAGCTTTTCATAACTCTCTGCTTCTCTGGCTCAGCTGGAGTTCAAAAAAAGCCTCAGATAGTGGCAATCACTCTTATGGCTGCTAGCAAAGCTTGTAAGTAATAACTCATAAACCTTCTTAATTGAAATAAATTAAATTTTATCTTCATTACTGCTGTGCAGAGTTATCTGAAAGCGCATTGTTTCTTGTTCAGGAACTCATGCATTGCTACTTGCACTTGTGGCTCTGGCTCAGAAGTTTTCAGAACAAATGATACGGACATAGAGTTCTGTCTTCTTTGAAGTCACCACTGGTGTCCCCCTCAGTTGGCACGTTTGTGGTTTGCTGTTTGTGTGCATGATCTGTATTGCACAACTGAGCCACGTGTGTGTAGCTTGTGTGCCAGAGGCAGCAGGTGTCACTCTGCAGAGAGAGGGTGACAGCAGCGAGAGGAGGCGGCTGCCTGAGCAGGGTACAAGGATGTGTCTGCACCAGAGATGGGCAGCAGAACTGAAATCCTCAGGATGAGTGTTTGACCACCACACTGGCTGTGCACAGCCACTAATGACTTTACCAGTCTTACTCCTTGAAATTCTGTCTTGTTCACTGCCACAGAAACCATTCCAATGATTCCTAGTACTGCCTTACAGAACCAGGACATGATATACTGGCTTGGAGAAAAGGTCCTGCACTCTATCTGTGAAGCAGCCAGCGAAACAGGAAAGTAAATGTTTGAGTTATTTACCACAAAGTTTGACAAAATGCAGAACCTTCTGACATCCTTAGAGGATAAAAAACTCTGACAATCCCTGCCAAAAAGACAGCCTTGGAGAACAAGATGGAAAATCATATGTTTTGCTGAAAGATTCAAAGTAAAACTGTGACAGAAAAAATACTGCATAGTGGTGCAAATAATTGAGAATTTCTCCCAAAAGATGCATAGATTCTTAAAAATAGCTTGAACTACTGAGATGACTTTAAGATTACTGGCACCACAGACCCGTAGACTTGCCCCTATTAATTTCTGTGTCCAGTCTTTGCTCTCAGAGCACATCCCAGGGAATAGATACACTTAAAGAATTCAAATGCTGAGGGATTCATTCCAGCTGTGGATATGCAGCCATATCTCTTCACTGTCACTATTTATTTTCAAAAATATAAAAACTCCTTTCCTCTCTACATGAAAACCTAATTTCTGTGTTCCCACTAAAGCTTTTTTTTCCCTAATAAGGATTATTCTTCATTACTTTGAGAGCATGAGTGAATCATCCACTGCCCTTCTGTGGCATAACCTAAACAGACGGAGTTTCTGGAGTATCCAACAGCAGGATGGGTTCTGCAGTCCTGAAATCTTTGCAAAAATGTTTCTGGATCATTTCCAGCTTGTCAACAAGCTCCTAAAATGTGTGGAGTGAATACTTAGAACTCTACACTGTGTCAGAGGGCAATTTACTAATTTCCTATTTTATGTCATGTTCTCAGAGGAAGCATTACTGAATATCCTGGCTCTATCTATCCTTACCTGCCGTACATGCAGCACAGCTCAGTTTCCCGGTCACCAAAACATTTAGGTCAGGCAGGCATCTGCTCCAAACACCTGCACCCCAAAACATCTGCCCTCAGGAACCAGATGTGCCTGCCCATCTGGTGAGAGACACAGAGTGCCTGTTCTCTTTTGAGTGAGACTCCTGTCCATGTACTAGGGAGAAAGAGATCATTTACATTTTTCTTTCTGATTTGTAGACTGAGAACACTAAAGTCACTGCTCACCTGGAGAAGGAAATGGTACTGAACCTCATCCCTGTAAATGTTTTCCATCTTGGATGCTTGTCATCACTGCACATAGCTTTAGAGGGCCTGACCACCTGTGGAAGCTGGGAATCTGAACTGAAGCCTTAATAATGCTTTGTAAAGGCAAAGATGGGCACCTCAGAAGGTGCCACTGAGCAAAACTTACTCATGCCAGCCCTCAGCTGAGACTGTCAAGGATGTGTCTGAGCTCCCCAAGGGGGTGGGAGGCACTCTGTGCTTCAAGCAAGTCCTATATCATTTTATTCTATCCTTTCCAAAGATAATCTAATGTAAAATGTCTGAAAAATGTTGGGAGTGCAGCCTAAAAGTCCTCCCCCTGTTTAGGATATCTGAGTCTCTCATGTTTCAGTTCTCTTCCTTTGGAACAGGGAATTGGAAATATTTTCCTGCCCAGAGTTGCAAGTTCAGTTTTAAGAATGCGGAGTCCCAGAGCCCAGAAGAGCCACTGGTGCTCTTGCAAGATGGGAGAGAGGGTTTTAAACTCCGTTCCCTGAAAGGCTGTTCAGCCTGGAGCTCCTGCGTGCCGTGTCTGAGGCTGGGCAGAGCTGGGGTGGGCAAGAGGGACACCACGGATCAGCCCAAGGAGAGCTGCCCTCTCTGCTGGGCTTTTGTGTGCAACTCATCTGCACCTGGGCACACCCAGCTTGGCTTGGGTGTCTGGCTCCAGCTCCTGCAGTGATTTGGGCTGTGCTCTGACAAATGGGAGAGCCCCTGAGCAGACGAGGCACCAAATTACTGTGCTATTCAGGGGGGGCAACTCTTCTTGACAGGCAAGTTAAATGCCTACAGACTTTAGAAATGCAAATTTAGATTATCTGGGGATTCCAGATAGGCTTTATGTAGGACGTTTTAGGAATTATGTTCTTCTACATAAGTGTCTAAATTCCACCCATGTTCCACTTCAGGCTTATTAGTCCCTCTGTGGATTTAGGCCTGGGAAAATAAAAGGCAGGATGCAAGAACCACTAGACTGTACTTAATAATGAATCTCTGAGCAGAGAACAGACAGGCTTTGGTTTGAGGTCCAGCCAAAACTGGAGTAAAATAAGAAGAGAAAACACATGTCTTTGGGGATTGCAAATCAGCAAATTGGTGCTGAATAGAAAGAGAGCAATAGAAGAGGCAGCTGAGAGAGGAGAAACCAGGGACTTCAAGAAAATTGTAATCATTACCAACATTTTCTACAAGTGTGGGCTATTAAAACACACACACTCAAAGATGTGCCTTTTTGTTTGGTTTGGTAGTGATCTTGAAATTGCAATTTTTATGCATGATGAATGCCTAGTTAGAAACTACCTTGTGACACTGAAATACTTCACACCTGGATTTCATATCTATTTCTTTATACAGCTGCTTTCCACCAGAATAGCTAATGAGGTGAAAACTTGGAACCCCCTCTCCAGTTAGTTTTATATTGTGTGAGGAAGGGAGTTTCCCAGTTCAGAGGAAAGAGGGGCCGTGGTCACGGCGAGGTCACAAGCAATGTTCACCCACAGTTTGGAATGAAGCTGTTACAATCCAACCATAAATGCCCAGCTCAGGTTTTCCGTCTGGAAATGGTCATCCACAGCGCATTTTTACCCACGCTACCCTGTTCCTGAACGGTGTTGCCTGCGACTATGGCAGTAGCCTGCTTTTGCTGGACTGGGGATGGGAACATCCACATCAAGGGTGACCTTCCCACCAATCCCCATCTCCCTTAGTATTTTTAATCTAGCGGAATAATGATAATAACAGTAATAATATTAGCAATAATGTAGTCAGCAAACTAAGAGCTCTGTTCTCACTTTGTGGAAGTTCAGGCCGATGTTCCAGTTCTCGCTGAACACGGCTTTAAGCTACAAATGAACTTGAATGAGGGTAATTGTACAGAAAGCCATTACTCAGAAGCCCTGTGGGACAGCCACCATCTCTGTGCTGTGTTTGCATAACGCTTAGAGGCACCAAGGTCCAAGGCTCCTCTGGGGGATCACCATCTGTGCTGAGATAAACTCTAACTCCTCTCGGAGGCTTAATGCCATCAGCACTGTAGAGCATTTTCTCTCTCGATTTCTCCTCCACCATTTATTCAAAGATCTTAAGCAAAAGCAGAGAGAGTAACAAACACAAGGTCATACAGGAGAATTCTTTGTGGTGTTTTGGGGGTGTTGATGCAAGGGGGAGATCATCTTTAGCACTACACTTTCAATCCTCGTAATTTTTCTGCCATTGGCAGAGACATAAGAGAACCTAAGATAGCTGGGCAACTCTTTCCTTACATGACTCCGAAATTTAAGAGATCAGAGAAAATATTAGAAAAATAGTTTCATTGCTAAGTTCTAAGAAACAAGCAGAAATGTCAAAGATGTTTCAGGAAATAAAATGCTAGTTGTCTTGGTCACTGGAGAATAATTTAAAATCTATTTTGTTTTATGATGGTTTACTGTTATGTGGTTTTCAGTGACTGATTGAATGGCTTTTTATGAGAAAGACTGCATTTTTTTCCAAAAACAATGCCACATTTTATTCCTTTTAACCAATAAAGAGGAGTATGAATATTAGAGGCATTGAATCCTTTCAGTGTTTGGCATATTCGTGGTGTTTGCTTTGTAACTCTTGTAACTCCTATGGTCATGGATCCGTTCCATAATGCCAGGGTACTATGAAATTCAAATTCATAGGAGTTCCACAGCTGTCCTCATAAATTCAAGCTGTGGCAGTATGGGCATGTTCTAGGGAGGACTGGGACTGAATTGCTTGGGGTGCTGTACAAACGTGGGAAAGATGATCCCTCATCCTTTACTACAGGACTGTCCAAAGAGGAAATAGAAATACATTCTTATGATTAAAATGACCAACAAAGTTCAAATCTCAGGTACTGTGTTTTGCAGCTGATCCTCAAAATTAGAGATTGTAAACAAGTTAATATATACACATATTGTCAAGTTAATGCAATTGAATAATTGGAGAAAATCAGTCTGTTTACATATGCTCTATGAACAGAAAGTGAAGCTGTATTAAATCATGTAAATTATTCTCTGTGAGCTGTTTACTCTTTTCCAGTAATGATGTTATTTGTCACCCCAAGCCCCTGTATGTGGATGTAAACCAAAGCACATGTTAGAAAAAGGAAATAACTATACCCAACATGAGCTTTTCCTCTCTGGAGAAGTCTAGTGCTGCCCATTTACTCTGCGGCCTTAATTAAGCAGTGACTGATGCTTATTTGGAGAGCTAAAGATAATTACTACCTTTTCCAATGTGAACTGGCTATCCCTTTGACCCCAGGATTTTAGCCAAAGAACACTGAGGGCAGTACAGTTCTTTTTTAATGCAATGGAGAAAGTGCTCTTTTCTTGCCTTCGGTCAGTTTTGTTCCTGAGGACAAGACTCCTTCCCCTGTCAGGTGGGTGTCCCAGCTCCTGTGGGACAGAACAGAAGGAAAAGCTGCTTCAGGATGACACCTTGTTAAGATGAAGGAAGATCTGCGTAGAGACTGGTCCCCTTTCAAGAGGGGGGAGAAGGAAGATCCCAGTTGTTTTCTGGTGCTTCTGCCGTGTGGTTGGTTGGCTGTAAGGGCAGGCAGAGACTGCACATGGAATGTCCTCTCAAGTGGCTTTCCAGCTTTTTAAAAGTTGAGTATTATCAACTCCTTCAAAGAAACCTCATTAAGCCTCCCTTCCATTTCCATTGTTGGATTTATTTTTTTTCATTCATACACAGGTGTGTTAATGTCTCCATTTTATGGCAAGAAGGAATGAGAAAAAGACTAGGAGCAAGATTTCTGCCACCATCTCTGCCTATCTGTTTGCCTGCTGTTGGCAAGAAAACAAACTTCTCTCAAATGCAATCTTTTTCTTTCTCCTCTTTCTTTTTCTTTGTTGTTTTCCATATTGACATGATGTGAGGCCCTACAGTGGCTATCTCCAAAACTGTTGAGCTCCCTGCCTTATCTTGATTTATATTACATGCAGCTAGGTGGGCTTTATTTTAAAACAGCTGTCTGGAGAGATTTAGCCACTTCCAGCTGGCTTCCTGCTTCAAATAAAATATGGCAGATACCTGGGCCCATGCTCTGATGACACATTTTATCATTCCAATGGGCATTTCCCGTCCTGGTAACAAACAACTTCACAAGTTCCATCATGCCACCGAGAGTGATGAAAAAATTAATTTGATTCTGATCAAAACAATGGATTGGGGTTTTGTACAACAAGCTATAAGCAGGTTAATTGACTTCTGGGTATCTTAGAGAGTCATGAGAAAATTGATATTTTACTCCAGTGTGTGGTTTGCGTGCTCCCCTCCACAGCAGCACCTGCTTGCGTTTCTGAAGCGCTGTGCGGCCAGTCTAAGAAAACACCTCTTTTCAAAAGCACCCTGGGAGATTTCAAATGCTGTGATAAAACAACTGTGGGATCGAAATTAGAAATCATACCCTAAGTACCCAACTAGGGGTGCCTGAAGAACCATGAAGGTCTGTGTGTATGTGTGTGGTATCATTAGAAACTATTTGGATACCTTCCTGATATTTTTTTTTTGAAAGTTCTGCATTCCTCATTATATTCTGAAACAAACAAATGGAAGCAAGAGCAGCAGATCCCATCCACAGTTAGGGAAATGCCAGTCGCAGCCCCATCTCACATAAGTAGGGGATGGTAATTGCATTTTACAAGCAATTAGAGGAACTTCTGGAGTTTCCACGTGCGCTCTGTGATTTGGCAGCATGGCAGAATCGGAGAGATTTTAATGCTAGTGCTGAAAGATTGTAAAATCATGCCTTGCGATGTAGAAAATGGAAGTTCCTTTGAAAGCTGCATTAATGAGCTCATTTTACTAAACTTCATTAAACCAGCCATATAATCTGTGCAAACTTACTCTGCTTCTCAATTACATGGAAATGGAGTGTGCTCTGACAAGTTAGGAGCCAGTGGCCATCACTGATTGTGTCATGCCAGGTAGGCTAAGCTATTGCAGATGGCTTCTTTTATGTTTTTTTTTTAGGCTGTAGGTGAAGAATTTGGCTGAGAAAGGGGGCACGTGGCTGTGGGTGGATAAAAGACCTGTGGAACATGGGGCTGTTGCCTGTGTGGGCTGTGAGGCCGAGGCGGGAACAGCTGCACCACGTTTGGGTTGGTGCTTGAGCTGTTCACAGGGCACAGCCTTTAGGGGTTAAGGGGCAAACAGGTCATGCCCAGGGATATTTCCAGTTCTCATCAGAAATGAGCAGAAACCTGTAAAGGCATTAGGAAGATCCTCAGAGAGGGTGGGCATGATTCAATATATCACCTCGAAAGAAAAAAATGCGGGCAAAACTTCTCTTTAGCAGAACACTCTGCTGCTTCTCTCCCTGCTGCCTTATAACCTCTGCTATTGGCTCCCGATGTTTCGGACTAGGGGTGGAGTGGTGTCTGCGCTGCACATCCCTGTGCAGAAGCATCACAGCTCCACAGATGTTGTTCTCTGATTTATGGGAGGCTGCACAGGGTAGATGATTTGCAGGACACATTTTATTTCATTTAATTTCACATCCTTGAGAGATGCCAATCTATCAAATCCAGAATGTTTTGGAAAGAAATCCAGTTTTATGGAATTTCAGAACTCAAAACATTCCTGTCAAAATATGTTCCTACTACTGACGACCTTCTATTGTGAAATTTGGGGGATTGACTTAAACTGAAGTAGAATGGAGTAACAAAAAAAGACTGAAACAAAAATATTGAATTAACCTGAACCAGATTTATGGTTTTCTGATTTCAGTTAGCAAAAAATTCTGGCAATTAAACTTTTCATCCAATTTGAGGGATTTATTTGAAACCTGTGACATGGGAAATATTGGAAAGAAAGCATTGAAAAAGTCAGGTGCCCTGTGATGTGTTCCAGCCCTATCCATATTGGTTAGCCAGACTAAATTTGTGTCTTGCATTTTTGGATGAACTGTTGTTCAATTACCTGTTCCTTCAAACTCTATTCCAAACCTATTGTATGTATTAATCACTAATCAGCTAATCCAAATGTCAGGAGCAGATGTGGCTCGCTTGCCTGCTTTCCCTTTTATTGTATCAACATGTCCTTCGAGTGTCCTGGTGTTTTCCCTTTAATTATGTACCAGTTGTGCCTTATTCTGTCTTGTGGGACACAACGTGCTGTAACAATTAACACCAGAACATCAAAGCTGACTCAGCTTTTATTGGTGACAGGATAATAATGTAAGCGGTTAAACAGCACTTTTGGGATACCAAAGATCTCCTTCAATCACAGCCAGTGAAATCAAGGGACATAAAAGAGAGCTGGTGACTTGTCCTTTTTCTCAGTGTCTTTTAATGTGACTTGAATAAAAATTGTAAATCTGATACAAGCGCTAAAATATAGATAAAATTTTAAAATTACTCAATGGGCATAAAGTAGTTAAAGTATCTAAAACAATTGGTTTAGAGATCCTAATCTAAGACACTCAAAAGGGAGGCAGCTTTTCAAGAGAGTTATTCATCTCCCCATCCAAAACCTTGCTGTCACTGCAGTGCTGAAATGGTCTGTGCCCTGGCCGTGGTTAGAGACATCGCAGAGGGGCAGAGGGCTGGCCACCTCTGCACCAAACCGTGGGCAGGTTCACCGAAGCACCTCTAGCCAAAACAAAGTACACATTCGGGCATGGACAGTGCAGTAAGGGAACCTCCCTGCAGAGGCTTTGAGTTCCTGTGCTGCAAACGGTCTGGTTATGTCCTAAAAACTGCTGTACGTGGAGTTTGGTCTGATGCAAACGTCGGGAAGAGAGCTTGTGCTGAGGTTATGTAAATGAACTGGCTGTGCCTGTTTTGCCTTCATGGAGGGTGAGTGGTTCGAGGCGTTATTTCCAGAGGAAAGGTCATGTCTTGCTGAGAGTTTGCACATGAAAATGCATTTAAGGACCATCTGCAAAGTTCTGTGTGTTGTTCTACAAGCCCAGGAGATGAACAACATCATAGGCACATGTGGTGGCATTATTCATAGCATTAACGTTAGGACAGTGACAGCAAAAGTGGCTTTGGAAACACCACAAGGCCACCGGGACAAGGGCAAATATACAACATTTGGATAGGGCCATTTTCAAATCCTTTTAACGCCAGGTTCCTGCCCTGGGCTCTGTGCACAGAAGAGGTTTAGGAAAGCTCTTTGGGGAAAAGCGGTGGAACAGAAAGACTGAGAGCTGGCTCTCAGGGCAGGATGGTAGAAATGAGGCAAGAACGACTCTTTCTTAAATCATTCCAAGGTTTGCTCTGGGCCTGGCACAGACGGCTGTACGAAATGGGGAAAGTGTAACTGGTTTGTGCTATTCCCCCGGGCCTCCAGGCTGAGCAGATCTTGTTCAGAAAAGGTTCTCGTCGAAGGCAGTAATTATCTGGTAATTAAATGATGCTGTTGCATGCGGTAGATTTCCAAAGTTGGATTGTCCTGGATTAATGTAAGCTTGTCTATGAAGAAGGTGAGCAAAATCTTGCAATAAAACTTCAATGCATGTTTTTCTGTAATATAAAGCCAATGTTAAATGAAACTGTAAAGTGAAACTATCAGCTATTTGGCAGTGGTTCAGGCAAGAAATACTTTTCAAAACTAGATTATATTATAAACATGAAACATCTTTTCTGAGTGTCTGTGTTCAAGGAAAAACAATAGCTGTAAAGCTAATAGCAATTGCATAAGAGGCAAAACAGCATGTTCAGTGTGAGTAAACTTCAGAAGCTGATGTGTTAGATACAGTAGTTGAGGAGTGTAAATAAGATATTAAAATCCATCAGGAAACTCCTTCTCCATCTGCAATTTTTCCAGAGCCCTCCTGGAATTCTTTTTTTCTTTTGCAGCAGCCATAGCAGAAGCACTTGCATAGGTTAGTCTACAGACCAAGACATGTTAAGATCCAGGCTAGCAATTATTTTTGAACACAAAATGTAAATTTTCTCAAGGCAATGAGATATTCAAAGACTGGCCCCAACCTGCCATCCGAGCATTTTTGGGTGGTTTCTAATTTTTACTTACTGCAGAAAGTAAGTACAATTTACATTAAGAATCCCTATTATATTTTCTTTTGTGTCCTTCCTGGTAAATAGTGCATCCAACTGAATCTTCCAATTTTTTTTTCTTTTGTTTTTAACTTTTTTTTTTAAAATCTACTTGTAACTATGCTTTTTTTACCACCCTGAAATGTTGACACAATTTACAACACCATTGGATCATTATTTTGAAAAAATCTGTGTGTAGATATAAAGTACTGTTCCGAAGGTTCTGAAGGTCTGATATAAAGTCTGAATCAGTGGAAAATTCTGTTCCAGTCTAAGGGCTGAGATGAAATGTTTCCCCCGGGCCTGAAGCCTCTCCATGATGGGTCAGCTCTAGACATGAGTCAGTGGGGTTGAGCAAGGGCTGACCAAAGTACAGCCAAATCACGCTGCTGATGCAAAAGCGTGTAGGGAGTGATGACAATTTGGGTTAAGAAATGAAGAATGAACTACTCTCTAATCCAGTTTTATTCCCAAAGAGCAACACTAAATATAAACCAAAAACTTTCTCAAGAGGTTTTTTCTGCTGTTCCTATCCAAAGCAAAGTAGACATGTTGCTACTGAATAAAACCTCTCTTTTCCCTACATCCCCTGGTGCAGTTTTAGTTTCCCAATCAATACACCCCTTGTTCAGAAAACAGAATTTCTTCAGGTGTTGGCCACAGTCTTGTTTCCTTATCATCTGTGGAGCACAATCCTACTTCTAAGAGGTGAAAAGGTCTTGTGCAAGACACGGGGTGCTTTCCTGCAGTTTCCTCTCTGTCATCACGCACGATTCACGAAGGCCTGGGGTTTTTGCAGACCGATGTGGTGGAACAGGGAATGTGGGCAGGTTTCCAGAGTATTCAGCAAAGTCAGTGCCCACGGCCCCAGCCTTAAAGACACCTGTTGATAACCCACGTTGGCTGCCCCAAGTGGGGAATGGGATGAGGGCAGCAGGCCTGAACTCTGCTCCCCACTGATCACAAAACTCCATCAAAAGTCTAAAATCGAATTAAATGCGCTTCCCTTCTATATTCAAATTGTTGTCCACTTGGATTGCAATGGCAGTGGATTGGTTGTCACTGAAAGCTTCCCTTTCACTCTTGTTAAACGTCAAAATCCGTGTCTGACGGATCAGAACACTTGAAGGTGGATACTCCTCCAGGCATACCTACACAGCGCTGGTGGCAGCAGAGGTCAGAGGACTCAGAAGAGCTTCCCTGACCATCCCGAGGGGTGGAGAGAAGAGGGGGGAGATGCGGATTGTAAAGAGGAGAGAGGTTTGAGTCACGCTTAGCCCCCTGCCACAGAAATGATGTTTTCCCTGGAGATTTAGGAGATGAATTAAACTCTCTGTATTCCTTACTTCATTTTAAGACTGTTTCCTGACAGTCTATTTTGGTTTGAAGAGTGAATCTGTACAATTAATTCTGCTGCAATATTTTTTGTTGTTCTATTTTCACTAGTGTAGCTTAAAAAATCTAGCCCTGCAATAAATAACAGCTCGGAAGCCCTGAGCTCCCTGTCAGTGAATCTGTTTTAGTGCCATCTGATTCATTTCTAAGGCTCTAGTTTCTCATTGTGGCTTATTATTACATTTTACTGTTGTGAAAGATGATGCAGGTAATTGTACCGGTCCCTTAGCTAACTATAGATTCTTTTTAATTTCTTAATAATAATGAAATTGCCATAGATGCCTTATAATGTTTTTCTTCAGAAATAAACATTTAAGTAGAAGTTCACAAAAAGTAATCCTGGGCTGCCCTGTGGCAACAATTATAATTAAAATATAACTGTTTGATTATATAATTGAAATTTCTTCCATTTGATTAGCTTGGATCCCTTCCACGGCCATACCCCTGTTTTTGAATAACTCAGCCTTTGTACACTGTGCTGCAGGAACATTACTGGGCTGAAAAATACCTGCCTCTTTCAACCCACAGGTGAAGAGAACTCTTGAATGTAAGAAGAATTGAATAAAATCTGGTTTGTGTATAATTAGATGGCTGCGCACCTGTGCTAGAAGTACAAGGCCAGTGCTTAAAAAAAACAAAACAGTGAAGAGCAGAGCTTGGGTCTCTCTCTCCAGCGACGACTGGTCCGACATGCTCAGGGAGTTATGCTCACCCTTGCTCATGGGTGTTTTCACTCCTGCGCTAAATATCACTTCACTATTGGTGATATTTATCACCAAGAGAGGCCTAGAGATGACCCTCAGAGCTCATCTTGTCCATTAGTCTGCCCAAATGGCAGAAAATACGGGCTGCCTGCACTTTCAGATCTGCCCTGAGAACACGGGGATGGTGTAGTGTGGCACGGCATGGCATGGTCCCTGCAAGGGAGCCAGGGATACCAGCTGCTCTGTGCATCCCAGGGAGGTTTGGGGAATGGAGACACAGAAATTTATTCACCTCTGGGAAGACTGAGGCATTGCTGGTGGTGGACATTACATCCCCCCTCAGCAGCTGGGTGGGGAAAGCGTGGAAGGTTTCGATTTAGGGGCCTGACTATAACTCGCCCCAAATCATCCCCGAGACGAGCACCAAAGGGCAACTGGTGCTCTTTTACCGTGGTACTGGTGAGCTCAGAAGCTATGAAAGGACACAGCATGTGGAGAGTAACAGATTATTTAATTTACACAGTTTGCAATCAAATCAGGTTTATCTAGTAGTAGAAACATAAAACAGCTCTAAATATTGCTAGAAATGCACAGGAGGAATAAAATAAATTTGACAGTATAATTACAGCTTCCCTTTATGATTCCATCAACATTATTTAAGTGCATATGAACCTGTGCTTTTACAAAAAAAAAAGCTTTATAAAAATCCCAAATTGTATTGAAATTTGGGGAAAGAAAAGAGAAGAAAAGTCAAATTCTATGTTTTGATTGCTTTGCAGTGAATACAGACAGTCTTATTGTAGTGCACTTCATACAAAGCATGACATTCAATTAAAGCATTGGTTAATGATTTCTTCATTTAGTGACAATCATGTAAACAAAAAAGTTGGAACTTAAGAAATTAAGTAAAGAACTGTGGAACAAATTTCAATTCAGGTTGAAAGCTAATGAATTGAAATGTCAAGTCAATCATTTAAAAAAATTAGAATTCAATAGTTTAAAATCATTTAATCATTTTTATAATTATTTTGTGACATGGGAGGAGCAAAAGGTCAAAATATAAAACTGTAAGCATATTTTGGCTAATGTGGATATTGGAATGAATGGTTTAGTTGCATTTCACCTGGAGTACATTAGTAACTTTCACAATGATTATTTTTCTTGCTTTCAAGGAAATTAAATAATCAACCAGCCAAGACAGTTCTAAAATAAGCAATTGACCCGTCACAGTATAGAAGGATTGATTATTCTATAGTCTTCATTTCACTTCACTAAATACACACCAGAGTGGACTTGCAGAGGTGTCTGAAGGTTAGCTCCGATGGTTTGAGCCCCAGCCTCAAGGCTGTGAGTACATTCGGTCCCCACTGCACTTTATAAAAGTGAACCCCAGCCGCCGAAGCACCAGCCCTTACTCACCTCCAGACAATGGCTCTACGTGGCACAGCTGGCCCCGGTGGCGTGGGACAGGGAGAAGGTGTCAGGAGCCCCCAAGTCCTTCGCTTTGGGAACACAAATATTAACAGCCTTGCTAGGAAGCACAGACATGCCAAACTGCTGCAAGAGCCACCAGGTTGCTTGTTTTGTGGCTACTCTCTTCTAAATATGAGAGGTGATTAATGGGGGAATGAAAGGGTTGGCTAACTTTCAGTGCAGAGTGTGGAAGGAACACCACGTCAGCAGGCTGGGCAGCTCTCAGGTGCTGATGGCTTCCTGGTGCTCCCCTCAGGAAGAGATGAAGCTCTATTTTTAGAGAGGACATTGAAACCACCGCAGAACTTCTGGAAGCTTATTTGTGCTTTGCCAAAAGCATGGGGGTAACATATTCTTGGTAGGTGCCTGTACAAGAAGAAAGGGTCAGCCACAGTGGGATATGCTTAGTCTGTGCTCTGCGTGCAGAACTTCCAGGGAATTCAGAGAGAGCTCTGTGAGGGGCTGCTTGTCCAGCTGAGCTTTTTGCTTGTTAGGGCTCTCTGTGTACTCCACTATTTAGAGAATAAACACTAGAGAATGTCAAAACCATGCTTTGGTTTTGTACTGTGTGGGTTTTTTTAGGAAAAAGAAAATGAGATTGTTTCCTAAGTAATATGATTTC
Source organism: Pomatostomus ruficeps (assembly GCA_013400735.1). Taxonomy (NCBI): domain Eukaryota; kingdom Metazoa; phylum Chordata; class Aves; order Passeriformes; family Timaliidae; genus Pomatostomus; species Pomatostomus ruficeps. The sequence goes on from VYZT01064705.1 coordinate 108,084, forward strand.
TGACTGCAGTGCTTAGTGCTGGTGGTGATATGGGTTTTCGTTAATAATGGACAGCAGAGAAAATAGCAGGCTTGCTTCCTGGGTACTGTATGATATAATTAAGGATACAACCATACAAAATAATTGTCCTTAAAGATGATTGGGTAAAGCCAGACTGGTAGCATCAGTGACCAAGCACAGGAAAGCAGAAATGACCACTTGAGACAGCAAATAAGATGAACAATCTGAGAAAATCTATCAGATACCATTCCACGTGACATCCCCCACCCCAGGACTGTCTCCAGCGTCACAGAAGAAAATTAAATTCTGTTGTGCAAACCCACACTGACCAATAGTCCCACGACAGCTTGTATTTGTCCTGCTGTGGTCAGTTTTGGTAATTTGTGTATCCTCCAGAAATGCTTGTGTGATGTGACAGCTTACAGACTGCACCCAGGAATGGCAGGAATTACAGATGGAAAGGAACTGTTAACCTTGACCCCACAGGGCTGCTCTCCACTTCATATTTTAATGCAATGTGCAGTTGGCCCATTCCAGATGATCTGATAGAGATGTTACTGTCACTTTCCCTCTTAGTCAGAAGAGCTCATCAATGACAATGGGATAAATTATGTTGCTGCCGATAGCAGAAGCAATAGGAGAAATGCCTGCTGAAAATCTGCACCATGACTCTATAGGTTCTTTTGAAGGAAAACTACTTAATTATAGGGCTAGAAAATTACCATGCAATAATTAATATGCTGGATATTTACACTTAGGAAAGTGATTGTAATGCATAAAATACAGTATTAAATTGGAATTAGCTACACTTATTTCAGTTACTAGTATAGCGCCCACCACGCCACCTCTTGTGCGACCTCTCCAACATCTGTTTGAAAAAATGAAACCAAATCAGCCCAGAGTTTCTGCATGATCTAATTGTAAATCTCCAGTAACTTCTTGGGCTCTGTCCAAAACAACATGAGTTTCAATTTTTTCCAGTTTTTCCTTATGCTGGGAAGTCAACCACCCATGTTATTACTGGGAAACATGACCCTGTGTTATGTTCCCTCACTGAGGTCCTTGAGTCAATAATCCCAGCAGTGCCTCAGCGTTTTGAGAAGTCCTGTTCTCTTCTTTCAACATGCCTTACCCTCGACACAGTGCCAAATGTTACAACAAGTTTTCAGAGGTGCCAGAGTTATGATAATTAATGCTAAGAGAGTCGTAGAAAGGTTGTAAAAGCTCATACCTCAAAGTTTCAAACACTTTCCCACTCTTAAAGATTAAGATGAACCCACTCAGGGGGGCTAAATTGTTCTCTTTTTGCCAGAACTGAGATTTCTTATGCATTTATCCAAGGGATCTGGTCCTGGCTGCTATCAGAGACAGGAAACCGGACTAGGTGGACTCTGGCTCTGATCTCATCTGGCAATTCAGATGCTGGGAAATAAAAAAAAAAAGGGGGACAGACTTGTTCAGTCCCTAGCCTGTGGTTTTTATTCACACTAGCACAGAGGTGTCCACGGCATCTGCTTCCACAGAAAGGAAAGGGAGCAGAGCAAGGCTGTGCCAGGTCATTGAGATTTCCAAACCAAAACCTTCGTTTCAAAGTGTGCAGACCAGTACTTCTGAATTCCCCTTTTAGCCACATGTTTTGCATGTTTAAAAGGTTTCGCTCAGAAGACAGCAACCAGAAGTAATTCTGTGAGAAAACAAACCCTGCATTTTGCACAAGTCAGGATCCTGTACCCCTTTTCCTCACCTGTGGTTGTGATGCTCTTTCTCTGAAGCCCCCAGAGTCTCTCAGCACAAGAGTCAGAAAAATATTCTCTTACTAGGAGTTGGCTGCCTTCAGAAACGGGCTTAACATACATTTCACATTTGTATTTACATCTGGTGCCTGTCCTGCCCTGCACCAAGCCCCAGAGCGGGTCCTGGTGAGGATGCTGCCCTTCTCAGGACCTGTTTCAATGAGGAAGTGGCCAACATGTTGTACCAGCCTCGGGCAGCATCAGTGTGGAGGGACCCTCCGTCATAGGCTGAGGGGGGTTAATCTCTTTGGAAGACTTTCATTTTATTACAGGGTGAGTTCCAACAGTTTTTCAGCATTGAAAAAGAGGTTGTGACCCTCTGACAAAATTTTGGCTGCAAAATGAAATTTCCTCTCCATGCAGGAAACCACTGGAGAGAATATTTCTATAATACTTCCATTCAAATAAATCCAGGTATTCCAGTAATTGTATGGTCTCCAGTAAATATATCAAATAAACCTGTCATAGACTTTTCTCCCAGATGCTCAGATACAGTCCCCTTTCACTGTGTAACACAGCCTGCAATGCCAAGGGACACCCAAGGTTACGCTCCTGCGGTTCAGGCTCCGCGGCTCGTCCTGGGAGGAGACAATGGTTTCACTATGCTCCAGGGGCTGCACCTCGGCACTGCTCCTGCCTGCCCACTAAACGAGGTCGGAGCAGCTCTCTCTGCTAATATCTTGGGTAACACAGCCTCTGGGAGAGAGCAGTCTGAACGTGAAGCAATCAAAGCTCATCACTATATAATTTATTAACTTGCTTTGTAAGGCAAAACCAGGACGGCATAGAAAAGGTGTGCTCTGGAAGGAGCATACAGCAGCCACAACAGTGTAACTGTCTAATAAAATGTTTGTGCTGTTGGAAAGGTTTGCTGCAGAGGAAGATAAAAGACAAAGATCAATAAAATGTAAAAACCTTTACTGGGAAGCCTTCTGTCTTAAGAGGAGACGGGTCTGCTTAGCCGGGGTGCGGAGGGCGCGTGTTCTCGTGGCTGCCTTTGTACTGAGCCTCAGATCTGGCTGCCTTTGCTCCCTTCAGGTCCACAAAAGCTTGTCTTCACCCACGCCAAGGTCTTCCAGTGTCACACCCTGACAGAGCTCTCTTTGATACAGGAACATTTAACTGACTGCTGGTCATTTACTTCAATTTGCCTCCGCAGACCTCTCCACTCACCCACCCAAATGCAGAAGGGCACTTTCAGCCTTTTACATGCAGCTCACAGTCTCAGCACAGCACCACAGTCTCAAGCCCCCCAAACATTTTAAACAAACCACAGATGAAACACTAACACGAGTAGTAAATCTCAAAGACAGCTCAGTGATAGCATGTGCTGCTTTGGCTATGACATACAGTAGCCTAAAAAATTAGAATTAGTTACGAATAGTAGATTTCTCACACTGCCAGAATGTATCATTTATCTTACATAATTTACTATATCATTTTCTCTTATAAACAGCTCAGAAGCCAAGACTCGGTTAAAAACAAAACAAAACAAAAACCAGAAATGGATTTAATATTTAACTGTTCCCTGCGGACCAAACTCATTCCTGATAGAAGTGAATGAGTTTGACCTACTCTGGGCAGTTCCCATCAGCTTTAATAAACTTTCCTCAGGGCTGGGCTCCACCCAATCTGTTTTTCAGCTCCTCTCTGGATGACATCCTCTTAAAATTAGAGTACCTTGACCTCCTCTGGCAAGAGACAAAAGCCCAGTGTATTTTTCTTACTAATTGGCATAGCCATAATGACTTTCATTTCATTTCAATGCAAGCACTTTGGAAATATGAATTGATGGGTAGCAAAGTTCATTGATTAGCACTTGTGTACAGGCACCTTTCCTCCTGGTACAGGTTTTGCACATAATCACTCAGTGGTAACCAGCACTTACTTATCAAAGAGAAATCCAGAAGCATACGGCTGAACATCTACATGCAGGAAACATTTATCCAACCACATACTTAAACATTAATTTTACATACAGGAAGAGGGATTTCCCTTTTGATGGTGATAGTTCCTGTAACAAAGAGATGGAATGGTCTGAACAGTTTATACTATTTATTATTATGAAATGGGCAGGAGAAATTGAGTGACCTTCTGGGTTAATAAGAATTTTGAGCAATGGTTTCATTGAGATATAATTCAGTGTTCAGGAGGCATAAGTCTTACACCTTAATTAATAATATATAGATATTTTAAAATAACGTTTTAGGAGTATTAAATCTATTATCACAATAAGACACTTCAGTGTGTGAACTAGTGTGAATTAATTCACACCTAGTTGTATGGATGGCTCTTAGCCCTTTGGCCCCGTACTTGACAATATGTTAGGCTTGAATTAATGCACTGTAATTCACAGCTTGTCATGTCTTTCTGCTGCAGCATATCCCTGGAGTGGCTTCACCAATATATAGGCTGGCTTCACACTTCCTCATGGAAGAATGGCTTCAGCTCCTCCCAGTCACAGCCACTCTCCAGAGCTGTGACCTCTGAGAAAGGTGTCACACGTCCCACTGCCATCGGCTGCCGCTCCCATTCACACAACTGCTGCTCCTGCCCAAACAGCCCCAGTGCTCAGGAGAAGGGCTTCCTGCAAAACAGCCCAGATTACATTCAGCCTCCTTGCTTCCAACATGGATAGGCTGCTTGGAAAACTACAGCCTCACTGAGACGCCAGACTGTACCCGGCGTGGGGCTGTGGAGTGAAATGCTGCATTGCATCAGCACAGGTCTGGCAAATCTGAGGGCTCACAGACAGGGAAGAGTAAGATTTCTCCTCCATTCTTGCCGTACAGAAATAATTCTGAATAAACCAGCCAAGACAGACAGTGACTCATTCACTGCAGGAATTGCTCAAGAGAACTTCATTTTATTGTGTGGGAAAATACTACCCCTCTAATACTGCTCACAGACTGCAGCATCTCGATTGAGCCTCATTCTAGAAGCACAAGTGTTATTTTTTGCATCCACCTGAATGGTGGCCTCGCATAACCTGCTTCGTTTTTTGCTTATTCGTTTGTTAGGTCAGTTGGCTGGTTGTGTTTCAGATGCAATTGATTCCATTTGACATTCTCAATTTGGAGCTTTATATGGAAATAGCAGAGTTGCTCCCACACTCCAAAAGAGTAGAAATGGTCCCAGTTTTGTAGTGAGTCCTCAGAAAAACAGCTGAGGCAGTGAAGTTTGAGAAGGAAAAAAAAAAAAAAAGAGAGAAAGAAAACATGTAAAAGCAAAGAGCTTGATAGGTGTGGTGATAAATCTGAATAAATAAATGAGAGTTGCTGCAAGACATGGAGGTAGCAGTTTTGCTGAGCTATGTTGGAAGCAAGCCCTGATTGTGTGCCAAAGCAAGAGAGCAGCTGTGAAATGCTGGGTGTGGGTACTCAGCAGTAAGCTGGTTTAACCCTGTACATAATGATATAATGCAATGTCCAGTGCTAAAGCACACTAAGTAGGTGCCACACAGGCACAAAATATGCTTAACCTGTTTCTTTCCTTCTGCAGTAATCCTCATGCAGACCGTGTTCATTCTTCTGTCTGTCTCAGGCACCATGGGAAGACAAGGCTGAAGTTTGGTGTGATCAGATCCTCTCTCCACACCAGGACACAGGGCTGTGTTCTGTCCTGTGCTCTCCTCGACATTTCCATCTCATGGATCACCAAAGCTACCCTTCAGTAACAGAGTGAAGACAGCTAGAAAGTTGTAAAATGCAGCTACAAAGGGGTTTATTGAGCTGCAAATTCTACAGAAATACGTGTTTCACCAGGAAAAAAAAAAATCTCAGTGGGATTATTCAAATATAAGTGTGTTCCCAAGGTTTTCAGCACTGGTTTTGGGGTTTTTTTCCAGCTGTTAAAATCTGATTTCAGATGTTGGTCTCCAAAATATTTTATCAGCACCTTAATATAGAAGGTTTTATTTTTCCTCAGTTGCCATTGATGTCACCTGTTCAGAAAATAAAGACCTATTTTGTTAACAAAATTAAGTACATATTTAGAAAGATGGTATCAGGTATTTTGCTTTGAAAACGTTGTCAACGTTGTTTTTGTTTCAAGGCACACCTCTGCTAATGCAGCGTGCATATACAAGAGCCGATAAGTGACTATATACATCATGTCTGAGTATATACACAAGTTCAATATTTCTATTTACAGGGTAAAGTAATGGAGTTGGTCTGATCTGAGAGAGGTTCTGCATGTAATTTCAGGGAATCTATGTTTAATTTAATAGGTCATGTATCTGTCTCAAGTGGGGATTACAGTATCTGGTTTAAAGTGATCCACAGTATCAGGCTTATTATGTAGCTTTTATTTTTAGCAAGGAATGGATTTAACAGTTGACAGTCCTACTTAAGTATGAAATACATCAAATTTACAACCCAGGCCAGCCTGCTGCCTGTGCTACACACACCAGCTTACAAACAACCTTGGGACTTCCACTGGCTGGGTAGTTAGGGGCAGTGGGAAGCGGCAGGCTGGAGGCATAAAACCATCACGATCCTGCAGCAACCTGGGCTGATCTATGGAGCAGTATTGTTGGTGAGGTTGTAAAGCTGATTGGAGGACGGGTTGATCACTGCACTGGGAAAAGTTATGGAGCAAAACAGGGCAGAGGGAATCCAGAGTGAAAAATAGTTCATGCTTGAATGCCTTGAAAAAGTGTATCGTGCACTCTGCTTTATGCCTGATAGAGCCAGAGCTGGGCTGCGGTGAAGGAGAGAAAAACAAACAAGCAATAAAGAAATAACATGGGCATAAGACTTCTGAGGGCTGAAGGGGAACATAAAAATGGTTGCAAGGCACATCAGGGCAGAGTGAGAGCTTTCATATGATACTGTTGTTCTCGGTTGCAATGTTTAAATGATTTGGATACAGCAAGAGATCAAAAGATTACAATATTTCCTGTGATGATTGGCCGCTCCCTGGATCCCTCCTTGTCCGTACCTGTCTATTCCTCACTACATCCATCCGTGTAGATGGTTTCGAGCTAGAAACCAATAGCAGGAAGCTGAGTGCTGGTACAGTCTTAGCATAATGAGATGACTTTCATTTTGCTTGTGTAATAAGAGTGGCAAAACAGAGGTAAGTCATAAAGAGCTCATCTGTATTCTAATTAACTCAACTTTTGCTTCTGGCCTCTTCTGTAGGTTTTGTTGGCACAGGAATGAATCCTCTCAGGTGCAGAGAGAGAGGAGTGTAATATCTAGTCATCATAATTGCACCAGTGAAAGCTGCTATATAAACAGAATTATTCTGCTAAAATTGCACTTCTTCTAGGAAGCCTATCCTATTCTACTTCTGCAAGTGGCTTTACTGGAGTGATATGAAACTTTCCTTGTGTGGCCTGGCCACATGAAGACTGCTGTGCCAGGACTGAGCAACTCCAGCTTGCTTGTATGAGCAAAAGGCCTCCATAGCAGATATCACTTCGGTCAGTAGGATAAAGTTTAGGATTTTTCCCCCTTTATTTTAACTCATTTATATCTCGCTGAAAAATCGATATCTCATGATGAGAAACAGAGCTATAAAATTGCTAATAAATCCATTTTCAAGTGCAAGTTCTGCTCCTGAAAATGATTGTGTAACAGAGTCATCATGCAGTTCCATGTCTATCACTGAACAAATACTCTTCATTTGCAATTAAAATCTAGCTTTTCTAGTTGCCAGCTGTAGCAGCTCTCTATCCAGCCCAGACAGGGTCAACCTTCTTCATGCATCCTTTCCAGCCACAATGACTTCCCAGTTGCACTCTTCCCGCCTTAGGTGGATTCTCACACAGCTGCACTGAAATAGTGAGAATGGAGGGGGCATAATTTCAGCTTTCACATCAGTTTTGTACACACGGGAGTAAACCCGGTTCAGGTGCTTCACTTCTTTGGCTTTTGAGATTTATTCACTTACACATTAACTCAGGCCCAGTCTCTCCTTAGCGCTGACTCTTTGAGATACCACAGACAGGAAGGGCTGACTATTTCCATGGGGTGCTCATTTTGACAGTGTCAATAATGGGAACAACTGGGATCTGTCTTTAGTCTTCTTCTTGTGCTCTCTGAAAGGGTACAACCCTGCTGAACTCCAGTTTCCCAGCCACTGCACAGCAAGGTGGCTATTTCTCTAGGCAAGGGGGCATTTGGTGGCAGGAGGGCACTGCCAAGCAGATGATGTCCAGGAAAGTTTAATTGGCTCCCCACAGGTCCTATACTTCCAATATCGCTTTTGTAATAAATCCAAAATGTCACTTGTTAAATAACCCAAGACCTTTCTTGTAATCACCCAGGATTACATTAGAACATTAAATCAGACATAATTGGACTGTCCCATTTAGACATAATTTTAAGGTAAAAATAAAAAAAAAAAAATCAGACAGTAGTGTATTATACGTAATGAGAAATTTATTGCAGTTCCAAAAATATCTTCACTGAAAGTATGAAAGAATTTATGGGCTAATATTTTTCCTGAATATAAAAAGAACTAACTAGAGTGTTTTAATCTGCAGCTACTGAAGTAAGCACTCTTTCTGACACAAAGGGTTTGCTTTTACTAACAACAATTAGATCTTTAGTCACCTGTAGAAGATAATATTCAAATGTTCTGTTCTTCACTAGCCTTAAGTCTTTAAATTACACTTTCCCCTTGTTCTTGAAATAATATCACCATTACTTCATCGGCTTGGATATTTTGACATATAATCAACCTCACAACTGATTTCTCAAATGAAGGGCTTAGAATCAAACTGGAGTCTGTTGAACTGAGTTGTATAAAAATATTCATTTCCTTTCTGTAAAGTTTATTATTATTTATAGTCAAATACATTCACTATTAGGCTTCCCTGCTGCAAAAGAGGTTGACAAAAGGCAGAACTACTAACAGCATTGCCATTTTCCTGGAAATTGATGTTGTGTATGTATGTTCAGAGAAGTTTTTTCCAGAGCTATCCCACCCCAGCGGGTGAGGAGAATGATTACGCGATGGGAAGGTACCCGGCCGGACAGGCATTCTGCCCCCAGGGCAACCCCGACAGCCGCGGGTGCGCACAGGGTGCGGGCGAGGCAGAGGAGCCGCGCAGGATGCGCCATTCCTCGCCCGGCTGTGCCCGCCTGGCACGGCTGTGCCATTCCTCGCCCGGCTGTGCCCGCCTGGCACGGCTGCGCCATTCCTCGCACGGCTGAGCCCGCCTGGCACGGCTGTGCCATTCCTCGCACGGCTGTGCCATTCCTCGCACGGCTGTGCCCGCCGGGCACGGCTCCCCCGGAGCAGCGCAGGAGCTGCGGGGGCTCCGGGATGCGGAGAGGGCTCCCCTCCCTCCCAGAGGTGTCCTGGTGGGGTTACGCCTTCTCACAACTGTAAAACTAATCCGTGTGCGGGAGGTTTTGCTTAAGAGCTGATGAACATTAAACTGGAGCTTGACGTTTTAGTGTACGGGCCAGTCCCTGCCTTCAAACACTTTTGTGTTAATATGGCTCACGGAGAAAATCTGTGCTTCGGGGAGAGTACTGACACTTGAGCCTTTCCCTCATGCTTTCTCTTTTCGGTGTGCTTTGCATAAGTTTTAAATGAGGTGGTTTGGAACTTAATGGACGTACTTCCATCTGTGTTTTACAGTCTCAAGGTTACTAAATGCATGCACTTCATATTTATATCATAAAAAAATCTAATAACCTTGTGTTATTATCATTTATTCCAGCTTGACATAAATCAGGAGCCAAACGAAAGGGAGGACAGATTTTTTAGTGTTTAACTAGGTTGCTTCACGTTGCTTGACATTCTCCATGACTTTATTTAAAAGCTTCCCTCCAGCTTTGACAGGCAGCAGTTTAATATACACGTGCACACGCAAATATGTATGTATGTATTCATTTGAATTTGGGCTCTTTCCCTCCAGTCTCTGGTAATTATGATTTGTGTCTGGAGAGATGAACTGTCTAAAAAATAATAAATAAGAGGCCATGAGAATTGAAAGCCAGTGTTCAAGTCCATCTAGAAAGAAATTAAGCAAATCAAGTTCGGGTTTATAAAAGGAAGCAAATTACCCTGGGGTCTCCACACACTGGACTGACTTGACATATTTAATTATTTTGTAGGTTCCTGCCCTTCTAAAGAAAATTGCACCACTTTTACTACAGCCACCTGGGGAGGTGACAACGAGGTTATCAGGCAGTCTAGAACTGCTGCAACAGCTCCTTAAATACACTCGGCCAGGGAGGGCTCCTCGAGCTAATGACACCTCCCTATACCCACAATTAAAGCCCAGCTGGCCGTGAACCATCCCATCAGTGACTGGGAGCCTCAGCCTTTCACAGGTGGGAGAGGGAGGGAAGCGCTTCCTGAGGAGATAAAGGCAGAAGAGGTGGCCAGGAGCCAGCAGTGGGAGAAGCTGTGGATTATTCGAAATGTGCCTTCCCAGTGGCGGTGGGCTGCTGTGGGGGCCGGGGCTGCGCTCCCAGTCCTGGGGCTGCGCTCCCAGTCCTGGGGCTGCTGCTCTGGTATGCTGGGAATGCCGTGTGTCCCAGAGGAATGCAAAAGAGATGACTCAACACCGCTCCCGTCATGATCCTACAAGTAGCTTGGGGATTTGGTCTTGATGGTGAGCTGATTATTATTTTATCTCTTACCAAACTGCATAATTCACAGCAGTCTAATGTTTGCATGTTTTCCTTGTAAGCCTCTCTTGCTATTTCATTAGCAGCTGTGCTAAAAAAGAAAAATGCCTTTCCCCCCGCAAAACTATTTACTCTCTTTCATGCAGATCGCTCCCAGCCTTTCTACCTCTCCGCAGAACCCCGAGCCCTCTTGAAGGGTTGTATTTCTGTAATCACTAAACAATCCATTTCAGCTGGGTGCAGAAAACCATCTTTGATTTCAATTCCCCCTGAAGTGACTTAACTAGGCTCCCAGTTGAGAAAACACTTCGAGAGGTGTCTGGAGTGGTTTTCTGAACTCAACCACCCGGATGAGAAAGCCAAATTTAAAGATGTTTGTGAGTGTGCACAATGTGCCCTCCCAAGCCCACAGTCACCAGCTGCAGTGAGGGGTTGATTGCCAACCTCTGGGTGTACGTGTGACTCCTGAGGGCTCTGAAGCTCTGCAGCATCTCCCCACTGCCTGCCGAGGTTCTGACCTTGCTTTTGCCAAGAATTTGACTGAAGTAAATATGTAAGTAAATAAATTATTGATGCAGCAGGTCTTTGCACAACTACCTGGAGTGAAATGAAGATTCTAGTTATTTAAGCGTTTGGTTGTGATACAGATGTTTGCGGGGGTTTTCAAATTGTGACCTAGGGTGTTACCCGAAGCAATGCAAACTCAGGTTGTGACCTGCTTACCTTGCTTCAAGGAGAGGAAGGGATCAGCCCTGTGTGTTCTCAGGCTGTACTGTCACATTTCTCCTACTTTCCATTAGTGATGCTGATAATATCGTGACACCTTCTGTGAGTGTCTGCACTGATAAATAGCACTTGGTAGTGATTTTGGCAATATTTACCAGCATCCAAGGCCAGGTAATACTCAGGAGCAATGTCTCTGTCCTGCCACTTGCCTTGGTGTAAGACAGAGAGGGGTTTTTGCTGCTGTTGTTGCCTGTTTTGTCGGTTCTGCAGCTCAAGCAATAATAGTTCAGAATTTTACATCTGAATGCAGGCTGAGACTCTGCCAGCTGAAGTACAGATTGCAGAGTCTGTACAAAAGGAGGAGTAGTGGAGAAGCATGGCCACCAACTTTTGCTGGTCAATACACTTCTGGTAGACACAGGCTATGAGCACAACTTTTGGATCACAGTTGTTTTTATGGGGCTTTCAGACTCCCAAACTGCACTGTGATACTGCATATTTTGTGGGCAGAAAAGTACTTTTCTTAGCCTGCCTGGATTTTAGATGTTAGGGTCACTTTTTAAAAGCATGCAAAAACTCTCAGCCAACCTATCCAAAGATAATTTAATCCGCTTATATGAGCACATATGTAGAAATATGTTTTCTGAAGGAGGGTGACAGTGTCCTGGTGGAACCAACAGTTTCAAACAACCTTAAGTTTTTAGCTCTTAGGAAAGTCCTGAAAATTCTGTCTCCATTGTGGAACAGAAGCTGCCTTCAGCCTGGGGCTTGTGTCTTGGCAAGCCGTGGGGTTTGCTGTTGAGCCCAGCTGAAGTCTGCAGTTTGAAGAGACTCACCCCAAGTCTGCACAGTGGGGCTATACGGGTACAATGAGCTCAGGAAAGTGTGAGCAGGGTTGCCAGGTTAGCAAGGGATTAACAAGTGGATTCAGCAGGGCTGTTCATTTTGGGCCATGAACACCAGGCACAGCAAAACGAGGACTCTCGGCCTGCAGGACACGTGTTGTTAGTGCCAGTAATGATAATCCATTATACTGCCCTGAGGACAGGCCAAATCCTGCTCGCCCTCATCCTGGGGTGAGAAACAATAACTGACAGCAGAGCAAAAGGCATGGTATGTGCTGCTTTCTTAATGGGAACATCATTTGGCTGAATGACATTCAGCTGCTCCTGAAGGATTTGGAAAGCAATGCTGTGAATGTGCTGAGCGCCAGGCAGGGTGGAAAGAGGAAGCTCCTTCTGAAAACTGGGCTCCTCTTTGCCACCTTCTTCAAACGGCTGACTCCCATTTCATTTGGGTTTTGAGGAGTATTTCTGCATTTGCTTCTTTAAAAGTAGAACCATAAAAATAGTAAAATACTTGTATCTCATCAGTAAGAGCCATGTTCTGCTCAATTTGCTCTTTCAACTAGTCCCTTAAACTTAGTATTTACTGTATGCACTATGAAATGTGTTTAAACTGTTCCCTTGGATTTGGAGGGGTTTTGGTTCTGAACATTGCATATTTTTACAGCCACAGCTTGTGCCAGTTACTAGGCGTTCCTACTTTACTCACAAATGAGACTTTCACTTTCAAATCCTTTACCAAATCGTGCAATACACATTCTTTGAGACACTGAGTTAGCATTTAAAAAAAAAATTGGCAATGGAAAGACTGTTATAGTTGTGTGGCAAAATTCAGATTGGAAGGAAATAGCTCACAAAAGCATGAATTAAACATCTAATTAAAAGTGTTAAGTCTCATTTTAATTTTTTTGAAACACCAAAGACAGAAAAGCAGCTGCTTTCCCGAAGAATGTGGTATGATAGGATCCAGTTAAGTATGAACACAGAGCTTATGCAGAGTGCTCAAGGAAACGTGTATATATATGGAATATGTGGGTCTTTGGGATCCTCAAAAACATTTATTACAAAGTAGATGTTTGTAAGGACTGCTTATGAAATGGGATCTGAAATAGGAAGGTCAGAATGATGTTTTTTCCTAACTTGTGGTGACCAGATATATATTTAATTAGCTTCATTTTTTTTTTTCAATTAGCAGATGGCACTCATGCATAATGTTGCACCATGCCTCTAGTTTTGGACTAATGGGTTCATAGGGGTCTGGCATAAATAGACAAATATTATTAAGGGACTACTTTGAAGAGGTGTGATTGTCTCAGCCCAGGGTTGCAGTGTCCTACAAGCAGTGGTTTGAAAATGTTGAGAAATAATTTGGCTTATTGTCCTGTTAGAATTACAATTTGAAGCCAGAAGAAAAAATTGTATGAAAACCCCTGTAATTTTAAAGAATACTTTTAAAAATCTTTGTTATTATATGTCTTCTTGAAAAGAGAATACAGTGTGTCCAAGGGTTGTTATCTATTGTTCAATAATGTAACTGGACAGTCTAATATTTGCTCTATGAATATAAAAATTAGAACACTAAATTGCTTAGGCCATTTCATGTGATTAAGGAAAAAAATCTCCTTGCTTAATTACAGTTGTAATTCAAAATGTATTTTAAAATATGAAAAAGTTATGTGTCCTTGCAAGACTCAATCTAACCAGAAAAAAAAGAAAAAGTGTACTTGTAACCCTTCCTGAGGGCTGTCAGGCTCAGCGAGATGGGCAGTGGAACTTTATGAAATGCAGCTCTCGCCTTGTTTCAGCTCCAACTGCAAAAAGCCAACCAGTCCAGCCTGGACAGAGTCCCGGTGCTTCTGCAAGTTGAAAGCCTAGACTTGGATCTGCCCTCTAAAGCTGTTTTACACTGGAGCAAAAGGAATGGAGCTCCTGATTTACACCAGTTGCTAAGAATTAAGAAATGGGCTTTTGAAATCAAAGACACTTTCTTTTCAAGCCCACCCTGATGGAGGGATGGCCCCTGTGCAGAGTTTCCTGCTGAAAGAACCGGTGCTTCTAAGGCAGCAGCACCAGCAAAGGGCTGTGCAAGGCTTTGGTGAGAGCCAAAGCATACATGCTGACTTACATGGGTGCTGCTGGACTTGTGTGTGGTCTTTCTGTGCAGTAGGAAGTTTCTTTTTTTGATTTGGAAATGCCGTGTTTTGCTGTTTCTGTGTTGGAGAGACTAAAGAAGTTTGCCACTAAAATGCTGGGCAGGTTGCTGGCACATCTGGGGGACACAGTTTGATCTCAGTTTGGAGGAATGCATAAGTGTATTCTGCTTTTATGTGAGGAGCACTTGTAAGGCTTTGTTTTTTGCTTTTAGAAAATAGCTGGGGTCTGATTAACTGCACATCAATTGGTACACAATTGCCACAGTAGCTCTAGGTGAATTTTATTCTGTGTTTGCAGGCACTGAAACCCAACAGGCTAGGTTCTTGGTTTATGCCTTGCATTTCTGAAAAGCTGTGACCAGCAGTGAGAGCACCCAGTGGAACTGTTCTGCCCCAGTTCCTCCTTCTCCCCGAGACAGTGATGCAGCCGCCTATGGCTGAGTGTTCCCACGTGTGGCTTGGGGAATCAAGCAGAGCAATACATGAATTTCAATAAGTGTGCCCCCCTTTCAGGCACAGTCCCACATGCCTTTCTCAATTTTGTTTCTGGTTGCAACAATTAATGTGCATGGGGTGTGTGAAGCCACGGGCAGCCAGAATATGGGTGTAATTTAGCACTGCAGACAGGCCTGTCAGGCAGAGAATCAAATTCAGTTCTTCTGTTAAGAAGTTCCTGGGCAGTAGTCTATACAGGCAGAATATGTGCAATAAAATGCCTTAAACATTACTGTGGGTCATTCTTTCATTCAAATCCTCTGATCAGGTCTAGATCTATAAATATATGAAAATCCTCTGATCAGGACTAGATCTATAAAGTCTGCCTTATGGTATAACCAGGGAATCATCATGCAGGCCTTGGAGAGAGAGGAGGGAGGATGGTGTTCTAAGAAAAAATCAATGAAATATTTAAGTAGGAAAAAGTAATTTTGTAATTCTGTCTCTTTGATTTCATCTGGTAGCAACTGAATATACACTTTAGAAGCCTTTAAAGTGCAGCTAATTTCTCATTCACTGTCGAAAAAGAAATTTCTCTGGCTATCCATAAATACAAGAGCAGTATGAAGTGGTTACTCATTTGTTCAATATGTTATTGCACAACATTGCTCTAAAGTGAGAGGTTTAAAGGGGCTAGAAATACAAAGCATTAAAGCACAGCAATGGTAATATTAATTTGCAGAGGGCAGCTGTATATGACTGTAACAACTGAAAATGGGATGGGGAAATGGGTTGGATAACAAGATCATCAGCTTATAAACTGAACTTTCCTCCCCCTCTCCCTCATCCCCTCAGAAGAAAAACCCAACCAACAATCTTCAATGAAACAGAAACTTCTGAAATTAAAATATCAAACCATAACGAAGAGAGGGGAGGGAGAGAAGAATTGGTTAAGACAGGGCTGGAGAAAGGGAAGCGAGGGATGAGACAATGGCTGGAATGTGAACACCACAGCAAAAAGAGCTTTCTAATTGAAAAAGAGTTCACTTGCTAAAAGACTCTGACCCCCAGCATAAAAACCAGAACTATTTCTCTGCATAGAAAAGATATTTGTACGCACATGCTGGATTGCCTGTCCAGACACAGGACCCATGGAGCTCTATAGCTCCTGCAGCAGAGGCGGAGGAAGTGTCTGAGCACCTAGGGCCTGCCTTGTCTGGACTTTGGGTGTTCGTGCTTCAGAGCAGCTCCAGCCTGGTCAGGCTTTGTGTCCTGGCTTGCACTGTGGAGCCAGGATGGAGTAAGCAAATGGGCTTCCTTTTAGAGCAAACTAAACTGTGACATAGCCCAGTTTGATCCAGAGTCAGGTTCAAAGATCTGTCTCAACCCGAGCAGCCAAGGGAGACACCCCCAGCCTGGGGCATGGGCTGCACTGCTGAAGCTCTTGGGGCCGGGTGCATCTGTTTGGGGTTTTAGTGCTTGTAACCTTGTCCGAAGTTAGTCAACAAGACAACTGAGTGCAGCTGAAGAGTTTCCTGCACACCTTGTGTTGTAGGTAACACTTATTTCTGGCAGAATGATCTTGTGCTGCTCATGGCCCCAGCAACACAAATAAATGGCTGATAAAACGAGATTGCTGCAACCGTTCATAAAATGATGATTTCTGGGGACAAATGGTATTTGATGAAGTTTGCCTGTATATTTTTGTGTTCATGATGTAAGATGACCCCGATAATTCTGCCTTTTCTCCCCATGTTTATCCAAAGACCATTGATTAGTCCCAGTTATTAGAACCACACTGGTTTTTTTAATTAGAATAAAAAAACCCCCCAAAACAACCAAAACCCATAATCAAATTTAGGCCAATCTGCTTTAACTTCTCATGTATCTGTAGCTCTGCATTTTGTCTTGGTCGTTACCTGGAGGATACTACTCATAAACTGCATGGCGTTTGTGAGCAGGGTATTAGTTTTGTTAAGAGTTGCATACCTCATCAGAATTTAATTTGTTTTATTTGAAGTCTCGCTTGTAATTAAGAAGAGTGAGAGCAAACTGGCATGTACTAGAAACAGCATCAGTGCAGGCACTACTGTTTAGGAAACAACCAAATCTTTAGTGTTCTCCAGGCTTTTTATATCTGTTCAAAAAAAGGTGGCACAGAAGACTAGGTACCATTTGGCCTTCTTTTTATGTAAATGAGTGCATCTGAGGATTGTGGCTATTAATATATTTTTAATTGAGTATATGTTGACTAGGCAAGAAGAGAGAGGTTTGCAGAAACGCTACAGGCAGTCTTGTCTCCAAAGAGCATAGACCAGGAAAAGAGAAAAATTTGTGGCGTAACAGTTTTGCAACTTAGATACATTTTGAAGTAGAATATAAAATTCAGGGCTGGATCATAAAAGCAAAAGTTTCTACTGCATTGTCTTGTTCAGGGTGTCCCAATGAGATCAGAGCAAGTGCTGGCCTGGCACGGAGAGCACAGCTGCCCAGAAGAATTTGCCAGCACTGTGTCTTTTGTCATGGTGCTTTAGTTTGTTCCCCAGCAGCAGCACCTTATGCTGGCCCCTGGCTTCAAGAATACAGAAATCTGAATATCCTTAAAATGGTGTATGAGGAGCAGGAGCCACTTAAACAAAACCTGATCCAAGGTGTCCTGTCCAAGGTGTGATCCAAGGTGGAGTCACTGGGCCGAACCCGCNGAATGGTGTATGGGGAGCAGCAGCCACTTAAACAAACCCTGATCCAAGGTGTGTGGAGTCACTGGGCCGAACCCGCCCGCAGTTCCTCAGTGAAGCACCAGCCTCGTGGGGCTGCGCTGCCAGAGAGCTTTGTCACAGACAATCAACCTTAATGAGCACTGATGAGACACCTCACACATGTGGCTCATCCCCCTGGATCTGGGTTCCCTGTGCCAGTCTGGGCTCCTCTGCTTTGATGTGCACAGTGCAGGTACATCTGAGGTCAGGCTTCACCCCTGTGAATACGCTTGCAAAAGATTTCTCTCTAGTCATTCTACTTAAGGAACTATTTCGGTCTGCTTAAAGAGAGTTAAATATGTTGCATATTGAACTTTTGTATCAATATATATGAAAATAAAATCTCGATAACCATCTGTGTTCGAGGTCTTGTACAGCATGAGGACATTACTGTAATTACTTTTAAAGTGTATTTTATTTTTATAGCTGTAGTTGACTGAGTGATTTTGGTTTTTAAACCATGAGAGTTTTATATGATTATATTTTCCAGCCTAGAAAAAAGAGGTTCAGTTGTCTTGCACATTATAAAATAAAGTTACAGATAGGACCACACCAAAACATTAGCTCTTGTTTCATTTGCTTTGGGTTATAGGAAAAGCAAAATTCCTGGTGAGGTGAGGGTGGGGAGAGGGTTGACCTTATTTCTGGGTATAGGGGATTTCCCTTGTGTCAGGTGCAGGGATGAGATTGCCAGGTGGAAGGTGTTTGTGCTACAAAACCTGAAAGATAAGCAAGGGAGCACTCTCCCTCTCCAGTGAAACAAAAATCCACCCTAATACTTTAAAAATTAGGCTGTGGAAAGAAAGGATAAGTGCTCAGCACAGAGTCTCAAGCTTCAAGGATGCAATTGTGACAGATACACCATGAGAGTAGGGAAAATGATAAGCAGGACAAAAACCCCATAGGTTTTCCTTATAAAATGCTCATTTATTCCTGAACCCTCGCACAGTAATACTGAGGACATCATACCTTGGTTTAGTGTCCTAAATGGATGGACTTTCTGGATAAGAAAGTGGCAAAAAAGGCATGTTTCAAACTAGAACTGGTCCTCTGATTCTTAGGAAATAAATCTACCTGTAACACAAATGAAGGCCTGGACTAAATCTCAGCATTTGTGAATAAATGTCCTTCCTCAGTGTTGGGGTGGCTGCTTCCAAAATCCTGCAAGTTTTGGAAGCAGTTTGATCAAGGAAGGTGGTGCTAGCTCTGCAGGAGGAGACCGGTGTGGTAAATCAGCCCAGATCATTCTTCCAAGGGAAGTGTTCATCCCAAGGACAACTTCTGCCTTTCACTACTGCAGAAACTGCTCATGGTGGAGAAGTACTGACCCAGCTACAACGGGGGTCAGGGTGGAGTGTTTGGTTGTGTTCAACACTGGATATATGATCAAACTGAAAATTAATGCTTCACTATGAATTGTACAGCCCAAAATGAGAATAGTGTGAAATAGTGGTACTCAAGAGATACTCAAGTGGGACTTGAAGGAAGTAAAAACTCCAGCAATGAAATAAAACATAATTAAGTAGAAAAGTGCTGTGTCAATGTAAAGAATAATTTCTAAATTACAACAATATTTTGTTAAGTGAGGACAGGCCCATTAACAAAAGGGGAAAAAAAACATCCTGATTTGTCAATTAATTCCTGAACTATGGGATTTTTAATGAGGAAGAAAAAGAGACTGAACTTGAAGAGGGAATGAGGATAAGGAAGGAAAGTATTTATATCACCGTGGGACTGCTCTGTATCTACAGCAGAAAAGTAGTTTCAATTTTATACCATTTGCTGTTTGCTGCCTGGGCAGTAGTGGTTCAAATATGGTCATATCTGCACTTTTTTGGCCTTTTCTTAAATGTTAGTATTTCAATTGACACTTCTGGTCTCAACAAAAGTCTTATTACTTTTTCTCAGTTCCAACTCTTTGTCCTCCTGGACCTGATTTGTCCCCTCTGATTCTGTAGTGTTAGCTATGAATTTCCTGTGTATCATTTGTGGCCTTTAATTATCTCTGGGTTAATCTGCCTCGTAAAGGGAGGCCATCTCTGTTACCCAGCCCGGTCTGCATGGAACAGAAGTCTGTTTGTGCAGCTGGTCCCTCGGGGCACGGCAGGCAGGAGGTGCTTGAGCTGTGCTGGTGGGGGATCCCCCAAGACACAGGAATTTGCAGCAGCAGAAGCTCTCCTGCCCAACTCGCCCCACGCTGCCTGCCCCAGGCAGAGGCACACCTGCACGCTGTCCCCCACCGCTGGCATTTTACTGCTCTGTCCCCTTTGCTGGTCTCAAATGGCAGAGGGCAAAGTAAATGAGTCGTTAATTTTATCCCATGTTATGTGACTGTGCAGCTAAAGAATTTCTTCACTGGAGATGCCATGAGCTAAAGGTCCTGATGGGCTCCTTCTTTCCCATGAGCTGAATTTTAACACTGTGCTTAGGTTTTTTTAATCTGTGCAGTAACTGATGGATTGGTTCTGGATAAGGCTATGTGGGGAGAAGCCACTTGCAATTAAAAAAGCTTCAAGATGTTGCTGTGATGAAAACAAGCCACCTTGCAAAAGATTGGTTTCTTCCCTACAATTCTAATCTGGAAAACATTACCCGGGTTTGTTTTTCATATATTTATTCATTAATTATTTTTCAATGTAATAGTTTCCTAAAGCAATAAGATGGTAATGTTTGTGCAATTAACAACAGAAACATACCAAGTGACAGAGCAGTGCTTGTCAGAATGGTTAAATTTGGCATCTGTGATGTTATTGTGTACTCTGTGATGGGTAAAGGTAGGCATGAAGTTATAAAAACAGTGAGTTCATTTGCAATTTGTCACAAAAGTTTTTTTCTTTGCAAGTGTGGCATCTTGCAAGAGGAGTTATGAACACTACATGTTTTGTACAGTGAAAATGGTGACTGTGACTTGACTTTGCCACCAGTCATGTCAGCAGCTTCATCTCCCTAGAAGCAAGGAATTAAGCAGGATACTTGCAAAGTCAATCCAAATTAATTAAAAAATTGCAAATCAATCAATAACACCCCAGAAAGTCTTGTTATGACCTCAGTTACTTGTTTAAGCATAAACAAACTAATCGGCTACATTTCCTGTCTAGAAATAAGATCATTGCCAATTAACTTAGGACTTAATTAACTCTCTAAGGTACTGAACTTTAGATACATCATAAACTGCGTCTTAATGTTATTATTAGTTATTGCAGTGACTCTAGTACATTCTTGATTTATTATTATTGTTATATAACTATTATATTTACACTTATGATGCTATTAAAAAAACCCAAAGCCTTCAATATTACATCAAAGTTAATGCTACATAAAGGACAGAGGCATTAAATAAAAGTGGAATTAAGCAGCATGCCATACGTTTACATTGGAAACCCACCAGCCCAGCTTCTGTTCTTTGCTGGGAGGCACCAGCATAAGAAATTATACACTTAAAGGTATCAATTTTCTTCTGCCCAGCTACAACTGCTCTTTATTTCTGGTCATGAGCTATTGGATTTGCCATCCCTTTGGCAGCTCTGGAGAAGTCACAGTATTAGCACTGTAATGTAATACTTACCTTCTTTTGAAGATCCTTCCTGCTTGTCTCTTCTATAACAAAACTTGGGACAATCTTGATTTTTTTTCTGTCATGATATCCAAGCAATTTCTTTTTTTCCTAATATCTCAGTGACCTGGTTTTCTTCTTTTGCTTCTCTTTCTGTCTTAATAACTACAAGCTGCTTGTTTTCCAAGGCTGAGAAGAATTTGTTCCATGTTTGCCAGGAATAAACAGTCCGGCGAAACAAGTGATGTGTCTGCTGAACAGAAGAGAGAAAAAGTCAGATCAGCAGAGACATTTAAATCTGTTCCTTTGCTCAAAGTGGATGTTAATGTTCGTTTGGCAGCGTATGATAAATGTCTCCAGAACACGGAGTGTCTGGAAATAAACCTGCACTGGAAGTGATATGCAAGTGTCGCTATCGCCTCTCGGGCTGGCAGTAACACCACCAGCACGCATCCCTGGTAAATGGGCATTTTGTCTTCTTTACGACCCTAAAAAAGTCACTGTGAAAATATTCCAATCTTTTATTTCAGAAATACTGTCACCTTGTCTATAAGTCAAATCCTTTTTTGGTGCCTTTATTCACTCTTTGCACCAGAAGAACAGTACAATCTAGTCTTCACCTGTGGCTTTGCCACAGTTCTCTCTGGCATCTAGGATTTGGCTTCGTCACCATTTTATGACTAAACTGGACAAATGAGGCAAGGAAAGCCAGTGTACCTTTTGGCACTGATTATATTTACAGCAAGACTGGGCTACCAGAAATATTTTGTTTTATGAAAGAATCATTTCAGCTTTAAGAAAAGCTCACATCTCCCATGTGTATTACTTGGTGGGTTGGGGTTGGTTTGGGGTTTTTTTGTTTGTTTGCTATGTCCAAACTTAGGAAGCAAAACAATCCGGTATCTGCTTCAAATCTGGCAGCCTAAACATAGGTGGATTTAGGATTTGAAGGGCTTGTTTTGGGAAAGGAACAGGCTCACAGAAAACCCTTTGATAGGATTGACCCCGCTCCTTTACGGTGCCTGAGGATCAGGAGCTTCCTTGTCCAAAACTCTCCTGGGGTACCTGTTTTGTGACTGACAGTGGCACAGGCAAACCCATGGCAGTGCTGCCACAAGTGAACTGAGGCTTCTGCATCGCTGGGGCTTCAGTTAAGGTCTACAACTCCACAGCGTCCCTGGCAGGGGCTATATTTATTAAATACCTCAGGCACACATTTTCCTTTAATTCATGTCTAGATTGGTCATGTAAAATTTTACCTGGACCTAAGAATAGGCTCCTTACAATATAGAGGATGTCTGCCCAGGGAAGAGGATTTGGCACAGTCTGCCAAATATATCAGGTGAGCTATTGTTTCTAAAAAGACTAAAGGAATCCAAAATGAGGTATTCGTGTCCTAGAATAGAAATATCCACCCTGGGAGTATCCTTTCTGGAAGTGAGCCAGGAATTACTCCCTGGAATAATGCTCTGAGGGCTCACCCCTTTCTGTTGTCTCATGGGTTTTTCTTTCAAAATGTGAAGCAGTCAACATAAGCGTAGTGCTACACACAGCGATGTGCTTGATAATCTTAGCATACAGCCTCTCCTCAGTTTCTCTTGGATTTTGCTATTAAACAGTTTCACAAAGCTCCTGGTGTTACTCAAATTCATTTATTGAGCATGTTTTCCACAGAGACCATGCTGTTATTTCTTTGTAGGGAAAGAGCAGGCAATGAAGAATGTATTTTTCTTTTCAGATGTAGTTCTAAGTGCCAAAGATAAATGGCTGATTAGAGTGACATTATTGCAGGACAAATGGATCACTTCTCACATGTATGACTGCCTTGGTTTGTGTGTGTGGGCTTGTTAGCAGAAACAGGGC
The DNA here is from genome assembly GCA_013400735.1 of Pomatostomus ruficeps. Lineage (NCBI taxonomy): Eukaryota > Metazoa > Chordata > Aves > Passeriformes > Timaliidae > Pomatostomus > Pomatostomus ruficeps. Next base: position 130,808 of record VYZT01064705.1, read on the forward strand.
TGGGAGAAGACTGAGAAATGGTGGTGCTCATACAGAACACATTCTTTATGACTTTCTTCTAGGTCCTTTGCCCCTTCTTCATCTAACTCTGAGATAACTGTGTCCATTGCTAATATCCAGGATCCCATCAGACTCTGTTCTCTCTGTGGTTCAGCTGCTGCTTTGCTTCCCTTGGCCCCAACTCTGCGCTGAGCAGGGAAACAGCTTTTCTATTGGTTTATCTGTGGTTCCTGATGTACAGGGAGAAAACAATGATGTTACTGCTATTGCTGGGCAGTGCAGAAGTATTATTATCTTTACAGGCATGAAAGAATTGAGTTATGCACAGGCATTTGCTGGTTATGTGTTTGTTCACAGTCAGGCAAAGAGCTGTTCAGAGATGGAACAGGGTGCATCTACTCTGCCTCCCTTTCCTGTGATTTAAAGGACGCTCCTAATCATGACTTTATTATGCCTGCCACACACTGCTTATACACCTAAAAGGAGCTTGGCTGAGAGTGCTGACTTTTCTTAATGATATTTTGATCATTTTTCTGTAAATTATACTGTTAGGAAACATGCCATGAGGAATAGATGAGAAGGAATGGAGAATTGGACATTCAGCCAAACTTAGATGGGTAAACTTGACCACAGCCCTGGTTAAGTTTACCCAAGGTCCTTCCAAATGTGCTGAAGATATTAGGGGCCACATTTGAAACTTCTACTGAATTTAAAAAAACTTTGACTTAGACCCTTGAATACTCAACCTTTTTTTTTTAATATAGACTATCCTTATAGTACTTTCATAGTCTTTAGCTCACCATGTTCCCATAGCCTCATGAACAAAATAATGACACCATTGCTGCAGCTCAGGAGTGGTTATTGTGCTGGGTACAGCAGCACAGAGTTTGGAGATTAACCTCCCCACCCCATGCCAAGTGAGGAGGGAGGCAGCCTCTGATGGGAGGTCAGGCTGGTGGCAATTAATGGCCTTTTTATCATATTCAAGTACTTTTGTCTATTCTGGTAGCTGGTGGCTTAGGCAGGAGAGATTAAAATTCTGGGAGATAAAATATAAGAGAGGGAGAAGAAAAGGGGAGGAAAAATCTGAAATGTGTGACACATTGCAATGATGCAGTTATCTTGGCAGTTCATGAATGACACAGCAAATCCCAGACACCACAGTGCTGATTCTGTGGGCTGTGATACAGACTCCTCACGTTCAGCTTACCCAGATCAGAGGGCCTATCATCAGTAATTATCACAGACAGAAGCCAAATCTGTTAAAAACAATTTAACAGCAATGGAAGGTAAGACTGGAGCTTGCAGCAGTTTTGAGAGGTTTGCTCTATTTGTATTTTGTTCCGTGATGTGTGATACTGCATGGACCTGAATCTGAGGCTCTGTTCAGATTCACCTCTCCTACCCAGTGGTTTTTAACCATGGTGCAAAGGGACTTCTCTCTGTAAGGGAGAGAAATCTCCACTGACAGAAACACCTTTGCAAGCTGGAAGGAAACAACTCAGAGAGTCCTTTATCAATAACACATACTGGCTGTTTGCAAAACCACAAGCCTATCTGAAATAAGTCAAGATAATCTTTCAAAACCTCCTTCAGCATCACCCCGAGACTGGGATTTTACTGTTAACTTAATAAAATAGTCTTTTGTTTTCATGACATGATTTACAGGGGAGACTGCACAACCTCGCTGGGTTTTTGGCTGCAGCCTGCATGGCCAAGTCCTCATTGCTTCCAGCCCTTGGTGAGCAGGCACAGCCGGATCAAATGTGCTGGCCCATACTGCAGCTTCACGTCTGATTATACTACAGGTCAGAACTTAGAATATGAAATAATTTGTTTTACCTGGCATGTTCCTAAATGAAGCAGGAAAAATGTAATTCTTGACATTTAAGTTCCACTTTCAGATGCTTTTCTAGAACTCTCTAGCTCAGACAATTTTATCAAAGTCATGTCCACTTAATGGCATTTAATTTAGCCGCTTTTTCCCTCCATAAGAAAATATTAAAGCTTTCATTTTCTCCCAGAAGGGAGCACATTTTTTGCAGAGTTGAATTCCAAACTAAACCACAAAAAGCTAAAGCCAACAGCAAATCTAAGGAGCAGCTGGAAAATACAAAATAACTTCTGAATTTCCTAAGGGATAACATAAGCAGGGATATCACACCTGCATATTCTACCCCAAGTCAATGTACCTATTGCCATTTGCAAGTCGTAGTTCGGCCCTTCTGATTCAAAATTCTTTAGTCAAGCAGACCACACACGCATAAATTGAGGTTACAGGAAACAATATTGCCTCTCCATTTTCATCCCTCTAAAATCTTTAAATATTTCAGATACATTTAAAATGGAGCTTAGCAGAATTCATATCATTATTGGTGACTAGAGCCAAGCAATCAATCTCAGAATCATCCCTGGAGTGCACTGGCATTTCCTTGCACATGGGTGCTTTCAGAAAGCAAGTAAATTACCTGTTTAGTGAGATTAAAGGGAGTTGATGTACTAAACTGCAAACTGTAATTTAAGGAGTCAAAAGCCTTTCTCTCCCCACCCCCTTCCACAGAAATTAACAACTCCAGTAGCATAATGGGTTTTTGTACTGCTGCTCTCTCTCCAGTAAAATATACTTTATTACTATTTGGAGGCTTTATCCCTTTATGACAGCCAGTATCAAGAGTAATATTACGCCAATAACTTGGTTTGCTAAGTATTAATACAAGGGAAATTATGCTAAGAGCGCTGTGTGAGTTTAATTGCAATTCACACTTTAATATTTTGATGCAGCTGTAAAAATGTAGAATGAGAAACATTACAATTCTATTAGATACTAATAAATTGTGTTGTGGAGAAGGAGATGAGCTGTACTTGCCATAATGAAGCACATTCTACTTCCCATCTCTCTGTTTTGATCCTGCATGTGCATGATTTCATAGAAAGGTTCAGCAGAGGTTCTACAGAACAAGTTAGAAATGAATGCAGGGTTGTATATTTTTATATCAAATAATCAGAAACAAAGTGAAAATAATGTAAATCATCTTGCTTATGAAGTGTTTATGTCAAACACTTCATTTTCTTTATGCAGAATATGTGATTGTTTAGGATGGATCCTATTAGGTTTAATTTTTTATTCTTTCCTAGGCTTAAGATTTCCAGGTTTGGATGAATTTAATGAAATGGTATTCTGAGAAATATTCAGAGATTCATCCTCTTCCATTTTTTCCTAATAGAAATGACATTTTTTAACTGCTGTGCTTTTCTCTGCTCTTTCTATTCATAAATGCGAGATGCACTGCGGTAGCAATGCTTCCCTGTAGCTGAATCACAGACTTGTTTAGGTTGGAAAAGACCTTTAGGATCATCGAGTCCAAATGTTACCCAAACACTGCCAAGCCCATCACTAAACCGTGTCCCCAAGGGCCCCATCTGCACATCCTGAAAATACCTCCAGTGACTCCACCACTTCCCTGGGCAGCCTGTTTAATGCTTGACAGCTCTTTCAGTGAAGAAACCTTTCCTAATATCCAATCTGAAACCTCTCCTGGAGCAACTGGCGGCTCTTTCTCCTCGCCCTATTGCTTGATCTGACATTCAGACTGAAATACGTAAAACTTGGTGATTTCAGGCAAATCAGCTTTTGTTTCAGTAGCTGGGAGTTAAAAATCTTTCACCATCCTCAGGATATTTTTTCTGATTAGATAAGGACATTACTTGTATCCATTTTCCTCCTAGATTATTCTGTTTTCAGAGAAGTGCATGTACAGGTGGGAGTGACCCCACTTACACAGAGGGAACGTACTCTACAGTAGTAACACCTTCCCTAATTTATCAGTCACAAGGACAAGATAGCCACAAGTTATTTTGGTGTCAGTGCTTTGGTGTGGCACTCCTGACAGCAATACCAGACTTTGTGGAAGTCTAAAGAGCCAGCTCATCTCCCCACAGAGCACAGCAGAGCAGCACTTGAACATATCTGCTGACCAGCTACACGCAGCTGATATTAAACAGTGGCTTCCTCTGAGTTGTCCTCTGAATGTACGTGAATCATGTGCAGGCAGAGGGTGATGCAAGAGTGTGGGTTAATTTGTTCTCCTTTATGAAATACATAATCAGAGTGAAACCAGCACTGGTCATAGCCACGTTTACCTTTTCCTATGAGGTTTGATTTTCAAAGGGCAGTGTTGTTTTCCACTGGCCTCAGTGCATTTTTCTTTTCAGGGGGTGAGAATGATTTAAGTAAACACCTATTTGTACACCCCATTACCAGCCCGAGTATTCTTACTTGCAAGTCGCATGCTTTAACATCTCCTTGCTTGCAACACCTTGCCTTTTCCTCTCCAGTCTCCTGCCCCTCCTGGTCTGGGTATTTTGTTGTACGTGGTTCTCTGTCTTCTGCCTGTGCTCTCAGGCTGAGCACAGCTGACTGCGCTTTTCTCTCATTCTCAAATCTAAACCCATCCATGTGTCTTGAATGAGCAACTTACACAGGGATCTTCTCAATTAAAATGTTCACAGAGTCATTAAACTAACTAATGGTGGAAACTTCAGTAGAAATGATGCTGTAATGAGACAAGCTTTCATCATCTTGCTGAGGAAAACATATTTCACTTGATTCAGATAAATTATATGCCCCCACATATTATGATCAATATTTTAGCAAGAGTTGGCATTTAACTGTGTCATTTTTGAGTAATGAATAATCATGTCGCATATATGAAAAATGAGTAATGACAGATATCACTGGACTGGTACGTTTTCAGCTTCTCAAAATGATGTTTAAATTTTTACAAAAATGTTGTATAAAGGATTCAATGACTCCAACTTGTTCCTTCTAATGGGTATCTCATTTAACACTGTGACTGCTCTTGAAGTACAGGTTAGCATAACTAATTTTAAAATATGCTCAAATAATACTATATTGTGATAGAGGAAAATGGAACCCAGTTGTCAGGAAATGTATGCGATAAAACTGGATCTCAGAAACTGAAGACCTAAACCGGCTTCTAAAATAACTCTCTTCTTGCATAGTGGCAGTAGCACTCAGGAGTTTGTGGCTTTGCTGCTAGAGGAAACATGACCGGTATAAAGTACTTTCATCAGGAAAAATATCTAAAATAAATAAGCATTTTTAAAATAACATGCAGAAAACTACAGCAGCTGTCCTGGCCCAAGCATGCTTTAATTTGTTTAGTTACTTGTGTCTGCTTACTGTATTATGTTTCTTTCTGTACAGCCTTCCCAAAGGCTTCTGCCCTGATTTTTAAAACTTTTATGCTTGAAACTACATTCACAAGCCAGGACAGAAGAAACTGTTTTGGTTTTCCTCTAAAAATGCCAATGCAGTTTCAAGAACCTACTTAAGAAAATCTTTGCCTCTTGTAAGGCCTGTTGAATGAACCATCGGCGAATGTGTGCAGGTCTTAGAAAGATCAGGAAGTATTTGTCGCTGTAATCCAAAAGGAAACCTCTCTATGCACAGGATACTAATTTTTTCCTCAGTCAAATAAGCAGTCTTTAGATTACATTGGTCTGTGATTGGCTTTTTTTCCTCCCAACAATGATCTGTTATGCAGTTTTAAGGTTGCAATTGGGGTGATAGATATTGTTCTATATTTTTAATACCCATATATTGGAGTTGGCAGTTCTGCTCTTGATTGACATTTTTTTAAGGATGTCTGCCAGGAGTCTGAAACTAATTTGCAAGTATGACCATTGACATGGTGACTTGCTCTTGGGTGTGGTGGTGCACTATTGTTCTTCTACCTTTAAAAACACATAAATACGGTACTCTCATGAATACCGCGTTTCCGTTGCGCTAAAGAGGTACACCATTTGCCTCAGGTTTTATTTCTGCGTCTTTAGAATTCAAACAGAGTGAACAAGCAACATAAGGGTCTGTCCCCACTTAGGTCAATTCTTCCATCAGCTGCTCCTTGGTGGTTTGCACTGTTTCCTGTAATAAGCTCTGTTTGGTTTTAGTCACCTGCAATGTACAAAGAGTTATCTATTCCTGACAGGGTGGACAATGGGCTTTTCAGGTGGTGCCTCAGCATAGCTAGCTGTGAGGTTTCCTTGCAATATTTAGCTATTTTAGAATAGTTTAGATAAATTTCTAATGTTTCCATCATTTTATAGAAGAATAACGTCAAGGAGATCAGCTATAATTTTCTCATTATATTTACATAAATACTATTCTGCTTTTAAACTCCTTGCCAAGTGTGGCTTTTTCACTCTGAGTGAAATTCTCCCTTTGTCAATATCAGTATTTTCCTTAGGGATGACACAGCTAATAATCTATACTATATAATAGGAAAATTCACATTAATACTATCAGAGGATGATGGTTACTGATTCTTACAGCACCAGTTTTCCACACTGACAGAATGACATTCTAAAATGTATTTTCCTAAATTAGGTCATTTAAATCAGTTCAATATGTAAGTCACAGTAGCAAATTTTTCACTTGGCAGCTCTTCATTATGTAGCTTGGATTAATTCTGATTTAAGGATTCTGTTTGGTTATTCACTTTTTTCCTCAAAACTCAATTTTCGATAAATGCGGTGACATCACAAAATGGTAAAATATCATTTGGTGCCACCCCCATCTTCTAGCCATGGAGATAATTTCATGAGGCACAGTCACTGTAAGCAGTAGAATCACAAGTGAACCAGATAAGTGACTAGGCAATAATTTTTTCATCAGGGATGAGGAAAGAGGAAAAAAGGCAAGCGGGAGTGGAATTGCACCCCAGGCCCAATGAAGGGAGTAAATGGAAGTTATACTACTCACTTTTGGAAATAGATTTTAAGAGCATAAGTCATTTAACCACTTTTAAAGACTTTACTCTCGGGTGTCTCAGTGCTAGAGCTGTGCAAACACATGGTAAAAGACAGTCCATGCCCCAGTGAGCTTAAAGGCCTTGGTTTCCCTCCGGCAAGGCCATTATGCTCCAGCCCTCTTCTCTTGTGCAGGATGAAGGCCTTGCCTCCTCCTCCTGATTATTTTAGCAGGCCTCTGGTTAGCGCATGGAATGAACCCTCCAGACTCTGCCGTCAGCACTACAATCCTTTCAAAGCTCACCTGGCAGGTTTCCCAGAAAAGCAAGACATGGTCGTTTCAGTTGGTTGCCAGGAAAAAGACTGAATAATACTCATTCTAGCTATTTGTTTGGGATACTGGTTCTCACTTTATGAAATAAATATGCCAGACATTCATCTCTTGAATGAAAAGAAATTGCTGCAATGGTCTTGCACTGTTCTCAGCAGAACCTTTCCAAGACCTGTCAAAGGCCTCTGACAGACATCTCAGATGCTGTAATCCTGATGTTATTTCTCTATTGAGAACCAGTTTCACGAGGTCCTCCAGGGCTCAGAAGGAGTGCAAATGGGGAGTTCTCTGCTGTTGTCTTCCAAGTGGGCCTGAATATCTTCTGAAGTCAGAACTAGCTTTTGTTTCTTGTAAGAAGCTGGGAGGGTATGAACACCCAAACCCAGTGATGATCATGCAGTGTTTGGTTCGTCAAATGGATACATGGGTAGATAGCTTAAAGATGTATTCTACACCATAATATTTGTCACATCATGGCAAACTGGGATGTAATATGTCTATAGGATCTACCCATTAATGGCCAAAGTGTTTGGAGGACTGGCTGTGTCTGCCCCTGGAAAACTGACACTCCTGGTTTTCTCGCAACTGACTCAAGTCTATTGCCTTTCCGCCAAGGCACCGGTAAAATGGTCCAAAAATACCGTGAAAGTGATCAAATTGTGAATGAAAACTGGAGGTACCTTCACTGGGTATGTATTTGTGAAAACACAAGGATCCTGCAGTTAATTTGACATAATTTATTAATGCTTTTTTTACTAGAAAATAAACATTTAGTATTTATCGACCTCCTCTTGGGGGAAAGTCTCTTCTTACAGGTTTCAGTTTTGTCTGACATCTTCACTGTACACATGGACTATTTTATATATGTGGCTAGTATTTGCACTTTTTAGTGCTTTGTATTTATTATCAAATTCCTTTGTTTGGTATTAAACATATAGAACAATACCCAAGTTGTTGCTTAAATTATGTTTGTCACTCACAGTTAATCCTGAACAGCTACAGGATCTGCTCTGAACATGTCTGTTAGAAATACTGTGTTCTAATATTAGTAGAAGACAGGAAAGTCTTATTTTTCTTACCATAGGGTGACCAGAAAATTGAGGTTGAAATGGATGAACATAACAGAGTGATCTTATCAGAATAACAGAAGAAAGGGGGGAAAGAGAAAGGAAACAAGAGATCAGCTTCTGTTGTCTGATATTCCACCTCTCTGCTAATGCTATGTGCTATATCTTATTTTTTGGTTTCCTTCATGAAAAGGAAGCTTTACCTAGTGTTACATTTTTGTGAAGTGCATTAGAGAATATCATCATAAAAATCACTGAAGACAAGACAGTACTTCAGCAGCTTATATATAGACATCATTGCTGTAAAGTGCTTCTGCCTTTTGAAAGCAACATGGCAGAAAGAAGGAAACTTGATGTGAAAAGCCTTTTTGCTTTTGCACTTCAATTTTTCTAGCTGTGCTTGTGTTTCAAAGTTGGTTTGGTAGTTTTGTTTTACACTGTGTGTTACCTTTAGTTCCACTCATAAGGAACATATGGTCATGCAATTGGTTAAAAAGCTACTAGAGGGCTTGCTTCTGTGTGCCAGGCTAGGGGACGGTGAGGGCCATGCTAAAGCTCCCAGCAATTGATTTGGTTGAAGGGAAGGATTGCAACACATGGCCTCCTCTTCAACTACTCCCTATGACCCATCAGTCACAATCAGCTGGTAAGCATGAAATGAAGTTTTGTTCCTTAAATCTTAGAAGATGATAGCCAGCTGCTTTAAATTCTGCAAAACAAAGCATTGGTCATAAACTTCAAAACAAGAGAAAAAGAAATGAAATGGGTAGGGGATGGATGACAGAGAATGATCAAACTGTGATGATTCTAATTAATTAATGAAATGTCTACTTGAAAGTCAAGTTGGTTTTGATTTTTTCTCATGAAGCCTCTGTACTTTTGACCAGTGGTGCCCTCCAAATTCCTAGTTCTGTGATTCTCCCTTTTGCTTTTCACAGTTGATTTGCATCTGCTTTCCAGTAGGTCTTTTTGGTTACTTCTTTCTGAAATTACTTTATCGTAGCTTTTGACTACAGTCTCTGTCTTGCCTAGTTTTGAAAGTTTGGACTGTCCTGGCAGTGTTTTAAGAGCTGCCTGGTTAATGTGCTGTGTGACAGTAATAAATAGGAATCTCATTATTGTTGCTTTTTTCCCTCTTCATTTTTCTGACCGTGGCAGACATCAAGTGGAGCTGTGCCTTGGTCAGGTAGAATCACGCATTGTCACAGGCTAAGCACCACAACACTTCCAGCACGACTGCTGAGTTACCCGTGCGCAGCTCTTCAAAGCATTAGTTTGTAACCTGCATCACCACCTGAATGGCATTCCTGGGGCTTTTGGTGACATGTGGTCAAGAAACGGAGAGCTACCAAGAGAGGGAGCTGAAAACCCCTAAGGCCAATTCACATCCAATCACTGTGGGGCCTTAGGATAGCCACTGTGAGCCTTATAGGATCAGAGCGTGGTGAAACTCAGTGGGTCCTGGCAGGTAGCTATGGACACATCCTAAAAGGTAGCTGTGGACACGTCCTAACATAAGATATGTAAGAGCTTGCCATTGTGAACTCTGCTATAACAAAAATGCCAAAACGCCACGTTTTCTAAAGGAGTCTGGAGAAACTTATTGAAGGAAGGATTATTCAGCGGGACATGAAAACATTCCCCCTTCTTACAGTATGAACACATTACCAATATATTTTTAGAAGTGATTATTGTTTTAAATTATTCTTGTTTCATAAAATAGGAATCACAACTCTAATAAGAATAGTTCTGCACAGTTAAATAAATCACTCAGGCAGCATGGAGTTGATGATGACAATTAAGATGGCAGGAAAATAAAGATTGTCTATATATACACACTTGAAATTGAGTAACAACATGCTTTCAGTAACTAAAATCCTTATGTGTTTCCAAGGAGGAAATTTAGCCATCGAGGCAGAACATGATGCATCCCTACTTTATATATGCACATCTCAAAGGTGATTTTTTTTTTTGTGATATAGCAGCTTTAGGATACATAAGATTTATGCCAACTCCTGCCTGCTCTCACAGTTGAGCCAAATGTTCTTGTGCCTACCTTCAAACAGATGCTAATGTTAACTTAATTTTCAATGTATTAATGTAATCTGTGTGCTTTATCTAAAGTGTAAGTTTGTTCTCTATACATGTTTAGTGCTGTATGAATGAGGCACAGAAAGAAAAATCAATCATTGCTTCACAGAGAAATATGAACTCTGTTAGCTTCATTTTTCACACTGTGAAAATGACTTGACCTTCCTTTCCTCAGAAATCCAAATATCTCCAATCTGTATTCATAGCTGGGCACAAATTTTCCATTAACATTTTCTGGATAGAAAACTGTGATTTCATTATTCTTGTTTTGGGGGAAAATAAGGTTTTCTTTGGATCAGTGTTCTCAGCAGAAAAGGTTTCCGTGCTGTCTCGTAAGGAGTGCAGTTCAGTTAACTTTTGCCTCTGTGGCTGTGGATTGCTGGCCTCAGCCTCTCTCCCACCTGACCCACCATGGACAGTCTCACCTCTCCTCCTTCAAGAACAGGGACATTGGGGCAGGTGGTGGCGGCTGCGCCCTGGCCTTTGGAGCATTATACAGACCTTTGTTACTAGTTCACGTTTTCCTCGTTGCCTTTGTATGTTCCTTTGCATATAGAGTACAAATGTACTTTGGGTAACGAGGTTATCAAGGCGTGTAGGTAGGTTTGAAAGAGAAGGGCTGAGGCCGGAATGTCCCTTCCCTGCTCCAAACCCTCTTCCCCGCTGTTTGCTGCTGACCCTGATGAAGCAGGTGGGAAGTCTGACTATTTCGGTGCAATGCCCCAGCTCCAATGGTTGCACAGTGTTCTCAGCTTGTGAGTCCACCCATGTCTCCGCCTCAGCAGCCACCAGAGGGGTCCAGGCATTTGTGCCTTCAGCAGAGGGACACTCCGGCAGGACTCCTCCTCTAACCCTGAATGGGGACAATCGCCCAAGCCAGCTGCGAGGAGCATCTCGCCGGGCGCCGGCTCCGGGCCGGTCGGGCAGGCCGGGCAGGGGCAGGGGCAGGGCAGGAATGGCAGCACGGCTCCCTCCTGCAGCCTCGTCGGCAGAACCGGAGCCTGCCCTGTGCTGAGCCAGCATTCCCCTTTGTAGGAGGCTGCGGGGCCGGGCTGCCGTGCACAGGGCCAGGAGGCCTTGCTGATCTTATTATTCCCATTCTGAGCTGTTGCAGGTGCTGGGAACCGCGGTTGTATTTTCCACTAGAACTGTAGAAGAGGTCACGCCGAGGGCAGCTGAATTTTCTGTTCCTGGCGGTTCGGGTAAATGAACCCTCCCTCGGGTAAATGTGGAGCCGGGGCTGGGACAGCCTCGTGGTCGCGCTGGGCCCGTGCAGAGGGTGCTGGATCCCGGTGCAGAGGGTGCTGGATCCCTGTGCAGAGGGTGCTGGATCCCTGTGCAGAGGGTGCTGGATCCCTGTGCAGAGGGTGCTGGATCCCGGTGCAGAGGGTGCTGGATCCCTGTGCCACAGCCGGGCCCCGGGGGAGCGGCTGCTCCCCGCCGTGTCCCGCGGCCCTGCGCTCCGGTAGCCCAGGTTTGGGTGAGCAGGGCCAGCTCGTGTCCCGCTGGGCGACCAGCTCGTGTGGCCAAGCGTGGCCGCTGGCAGCAGGGCTGCTGCGGCCCTGGGGACGGGGCTGGGGAAAGCACTGTCCCTCCACAGTGATGTGTGTCCGGCACAGGGCTCCAGTGGAGCGTGGGCTGGGGCTCCTCAATGGTGACACTCAGGTGCATCCTTGCGGGTTTGAAACTGACTGCAGAAAGCTGCTTCATTCACAAACTTTGTCATACAGCTGAGGGCACAGGGTGCTTGGGGAGCTCCGGATGCCAAATACGCAGCTTGTGAGGAGATGGATTACCTCTTCTATTGCGCTTCATGGGGACAGCAGGTTTGCTTGGTGATGAAGGATCTCCCATCCCTTTGCTGGAATGAGTTCTGAAAGCCTTTTCAGGATGTATTTTGTGCATCTTTTGCTAGTTTCTGAAGAATTGAAAAGGGTTTACTTTAAGAAAGTGAAGGTGCTTATACCTGGGAAGTGATTTTTCTGTCTGCTGGGTAAGAGCCCCTGGGCTGTTGCAGACTGCTTTGGTGCAGGGGTGACCGGCTGGCAGCCAAAAGACCCTCTGAGAAAACAGGAAGCAGAACTGCCACCTTCTGCAAGTCCCAGTGCTTTTAGTAAGTTGTTTAATGGTTGAAGTTCAAGGTACTGAAAGTAGGCAAGATACTGAACATAAGTGATTAGGTGACAGACTGGGCTTTTACTTATATTAATAGTAATTGTTTTTTAAAAAAACCTCTCCGTACCCGTGTCTGAAGAAATGTGTTGAAAATGTGACTCCACCTCCCATGTTGGTCTAAAGTATTGGCCACAAATTATGATTCTGAAAGGGGCCTTTAAAACCAACAATGATGCTAAAATAAAAAAAAAGAGAAGAGAGGGGCCCAACTCATGATATTTTGAAGCTTGAGGGCCAGACTAGTGTGTTTGAGTCAGAGGTGAAAACAGAGATGCAAGAAAGGAAATGCTGTGTGCACCTGTGTGCCCTGGCAGGGAGAGGAGCAGTGCTCTGGGGTTTGCTGGGTGTGAGCGTGGACTGTCAGCAGCACAGCCTTGCCTGAGGTCCCTCCCTTTGGGGGCCCACGAGACACATGATGCAAATATGAATCTTGCAGTGAAGCCCAAGTTAAGATGAAATCTATCATGTTTGACTTCCACTGATAACAGTGCCACAGCTTTTACTCAGCAATATTTTTAACCCAATAGCACTTATAAAACAATAGAGTACTCCTTAGGAAAGCAAAAAAATTGTGGATTACATTAGCTGCTCTGCTAGTGATGTAATTTATAATCTTAGATTTGTTTCTTAATTCTCAGGAAGCCCATAAAGATGTTTCTGCCAGAGGTTTCATTGGAGTCTTGTCTGTGGTGGCTGAGCTGGCTGCTCTGACCATCTGTGTGAGTCTCCTGGGGCTGGGACACGGCTGTGGAGACAGGACCCCACCAAAGTAAGGGTCATTTCAAACTTCACCAAGTCCTCAAGACTTCCTGGCATGCAGGGAAGTTCTGGACATGACTGGTTCTGTGGAAAACTGGAGTAAAAAATGAAGATGGCTTTGGTCTTGTCTTTGCAATACCAATGTATAGACTTGTTTGCTCAGTGGGTATATCTGTTTGGAATTTTATAAATATAAAATGGATGTGAAAAATCCTAAGATATTGGTTACTGTTTAGAAGGCAGTTTGGATAGGAAAGTGTGAATCTGGGTAGAGAATAATTTCATTTAGGGGATGGAGGGAGCAGTGGGCCCCTTTCTACTTCTGTGTATGGGGCAGCCTGGAATTTGTGCTTGGCTTCTCCCAGGGAATGGGGTGGGTTCTGCAGGGGCCTCTGGGGTGCCCCTGTCCCGACTGATGCCTGCAGGTGAGCTGTGCCACTGCCCATCACTCTTTAAGCAGGTGAGTGGGAAAGGTCATCATCCCAGCGGGACAGCGGGGTGACCCTGTGGATCCAGACCTCACTGAGCTCAGGAGGGCCTTTTTCATCCAGCTCTCCCTGGCTGCCCGGGCCTGACTCTGCTCTGACCCTTCCCTACCATCCTGCATCTCCCAGTGCAGCTGACCTGGACCTCTGCCCGCGCCATGTCCGCGCAGGCAGGTTTGTCCACATGCAGGAGGTGGCTTTGGCAGTTAATTTATAGGATTATAGGTGCCTAGGATTTCTTTTATATATATATAAAATTTATTTTTTTTTTATTCTCTCCCCTATTCCCCCTTTTCTCTCCCCCTCTCCGACCCCAGCCAGCCCTCTCCAGGTCTCAGGCAGGCGCAAAGCCGTGCCGCTCACCGCGTCCCCGCTGTTCCTCCTTCCAGCTAAACTTCCCCGAGCTCCCGGCGGGGGCTCGCGGCTCCGCCGGATCCCGGCGGTGCTGCCGCGGCGGCTCCATGCCGCGGCTTCGGGCCGCCCCGGCTCCTCCCCTCGCGGTGTGCGAGGCAGCCTGCCCGCCCGTCTGTGTGTGTGTGCGC